>CM075001.1:10768326-10789429 GCA_037576825.1 Pangasius krempfi
CATTGTGGTGGTGTATAGAGCCAAAAATGTTAGAATTGTGTCGATGTCCCAATATTTATGGACCTGACTGTATCTGACAAGTATTGGCAGACTGCCTATCTATCTATCTATCTATCTATCTATCTATCTATCTATCTATCTATCTATCTATCTGTCCAGTCCAGTCTATCAATCCATCTCTACAAATATCAGCACCCTATCTATCCATCCAACTCTACAAGTATAGGCACTCTATCTATCTCTACAAATATTGGCACCCTATCTATCTATCTATGTCTTTAAGAATACTTCTGTGAATATGATGTGATTACATTAGTTTATGTTCAGGAAATCCTATTCAGCTGCTGCATTTAACTAAAGCGCCATACAGTTCCTACTGGACTTCAACATGTCCGCTCACACCGTGAACCGTAAACAAAGCACTATATCTCAAAGTTTCTCACCATTCAGGTACATGAGCTAGTTAACTCTACAACTCTACCCATACAGTAAACACATCATGAATATTAGCTACTGAAATTCATTGGCTAGCTTGTGCTAGTTCATGAGCTCTTTGGTATTCAGCCAAAACAATCAAAAGAGGAACTTTTCATGGAGCCGTCCACGTTTTTTTTCCCACTTTACTGCTTAAACCACTGGCTCCGATACAACAGAACTGCTTAGGAATCGGGTCTAATGAAATAGATTTGTTCTAATGTGCAAGAACACGATGTTAATACATGATATTAACATTTCAAACAGACGGGTTAAAATCTTACCTCTCAATGATTTCACAAGCTTCTTGTTTGGAATATTCCAACTTTTCTGAGTCCAACTGACTTTGGAACCACAAAAGTTTTTCTCCTGTGGATGGACCAGGACAGGCAAAACTTACAAACTCAACAGCATTGTTTTATAAATTTATTACATTCTGCTAATGATATATAAAAAACAATTAAGCTGCAAGATTAAATAGCTGGGAAAAAAACAGCCGTATGTGTGTGTGCGCGCGTGTGTGTGTGTGTGTGTGTGTGTGTGACAAATGAAAATGAGATTCCTCATGTAAAACGTACACCGCAACAATACAGTCAATGGAATACAATGATTTCCCGAAGACTGTCAAATACTCGCAAAGGATGAGACGACACAGAAGAGCAAGACTTACTGATTAAATTTAAATGCTGGGCCTTTTCACTTTTCAACCTGAAAAAAAAGTTACACACACATACAAGAGTGAAACTGAAGAAACCATTTATATTAATAGAGAGATATATTAGCAAAGGTATTTATGTAATGCATAGATGACTTGCTGACGTCTACTCTTAATATAAATGTGGATTAAAATGAAATGGCTATATGTGGCTAAATACCTGGATACTTTAATCAAGAAGCAAGGAGATTTGGACTATATCGCTCACCCAGTTTTCCAAATTTAGAGACTTTCTCACTGAATTTGGTGACTTGTTAGGTTCAAGATTACGAGTACAGGGACAACGAAATGAAGTTAAATGAGGTAATAAGTTTAGAGTGAAATAAGTTAACAGTGTACAGTGCTAAACAGTATGATGCAGCCCAGTAATGCAAATGACAATTAAGTTAAATGGAATAAATAAGAATTATGGTGCACTTAGTTGAGATAAACAGTATACAGGTAGAGATAAGCAGCATGATGCATGCAATATGATGCAGTGGATAACAATGCAGATGTGCAAATAGCAATAATGTGCAAAATGACAGTCTGATGTAAATTTAACAATCTGATATAAATGTAATAGTTTGATATAAATCTGACAGTCTGATGTAAAGTTGACAGTCTGATGTAAAGTTGACAGTCTGATGTAATTTTATTGACCTTTTTAAGTGACAAATCCAGCGACTTTTTTTGAGCAGATGTCAGCCTCTGTCCTTCTTTTCTGCAGTAAACACACAGAAGCCTCACTTACTTTTCCCTTCTGTCCTGTCTGAGAGCTGCTCTGGCCAGACACGCCGCTTTTCTGCTGTAAGGATGAATCACTTTCTTCTCCACCGCGCTCTTCCCTTTCGGTGCTTTCGGCTGTGAAAAAAAACATAAATACGATTTAACTGGCTTCTGACACACGCTCTGTGCTGTTGATTTTTTTTTACATTAATATTAATATAAATGTATAAATCATATAAACACACTTGCCATGTCTGCTGATAGAAGTTAGCTCGTTGCACGTGTGTTGTTTAGGGGGACAGTTGTTGAGGCGCACATGTCGGTCCGTCTGTGCTTTCGGTCCCGACTTTCACGCAAGGACACAAAAAGGTTCCGCTTTCTTAATGAAGACTACTATGTATCCTCAGTGTCTGGCTTTATGAGACCAAATCTGTACCTCTGAACAGCTGAAAATGTACAGTGGAGAGTGGAGGTTATTACAGCAGCAAAGGTGGAGCAACTCCATATTCATGCCTGTGGATTTGGAATAGGTCAGGTGACCACCTACTTTTGGCCTCGTAGTGTATGTGCAAGACAAGAAGGGGTCTGAACTGGGGAATTCAGTGGACACTTTAGTCTCAGCTGGACAGTCTTTGCACATGACACAGTCCTAGCATTTCACACACACTGGCAGATGGAATCCAGGATATCCAGGCTAGTGCTCACTTAAGCCACAGACAGGCCTAACCATTAATAAAGTCAAGATCAAGGTCATGTGCATACACCAATCAGCCATAACATTAAAACTGCCTGCCTAATATTGTGTAGGTCCCCCTTGTGCTGCCAAAACAGCTCTGACCCGTCGAGTCATGGACTCCACAAGACCTCTGAAGGTGTGCTGTGGTATCTGGCACCAAGACGTTAGCAGCAGTTCCTTTAAGTCCTGTAAGTTGTGACGTGGGGGCTCCATGGATCGGACTTGTTTGTCCAGCACATCCCACGGATGCTGGGTCAGATTGGGATCTGGGGAATTTTGAGGCCAAGTCAACACCTTGAACACTTTGTCATGTTCCAAAACCATTCCTGAACAAGTGGCAGGGTGCATTATCCTGCTGAAAGAGGCCACTGCCATTATGGAATACTGTTGCCATGAAGGGGTGTACTCGGTCTGCAGCAATGTTTAGGTAGGTGTTACATGTCAAAGTAACATCCACATGAATGCCAGGACCCAAGATTTCCCAGCAGAACATTGCCCAGAGCATCACACTGCCTCCGCCAACTTGCCTTCTTCCCAAAGTGCATCCTGGTGCCATCTCTTCCCCAGGTAAGCGATACACACGCACTCACCTGTCCATATGACGTAAATGTAAATGTGATTCATCAGACAAAATCACCTTCTTCCATTGCTCCATGGTCCAGTTCTGATGCTCACGTGCCCATTGTAGGTGCTTTAGGTGGTGGACCGGTCTGCAGCTACGCAGCCCCATACGCAGCAAGCTGCGATGGACTGTGTGTCCTGACAGGATTCACTTTTTCAACAATCTGTACTACACTAGCTTTTCTGTGTGTTCGGACCAGACGGGCTAGCCTTCACTCCCCACACGCATCAGTGAGCCTTGGGCACCCATGACCCTGTTTCTGGTTCACCGATTGTCCTTCCTTGGACCACTTTTGGTAGGTACTAACCACTGCATGCCAGGAACACCCCACAAGACCTGCCATTTTGGAGATGCCCTGACCCAGTCATCTAGCCATCACAATTTGGCCCTTGTCAAAGTCTCTCAGATCCTTACACTTTCCTATTTTTCCTGCTTCCCACACATCAACTTTGAGAACTGACTGTTCACATGCTGCCTAATATATCCCACCTCTTGACAGGTGCCACTGTAACGAGATAATCAATGTTATTCACTTCACCTGTCAGTGGGTTTAATGTTATAGCTGATCGGTGTAAACAGCATGAGTCATGAGGTGGAGGAAGTGGAAACCTTCACCTACCTTGGCAGTAAAACAAGGATGGAGGGCTAGATTCAGACATCCATGCAAGGATAGGGAAAGCAAGGGCAGCCTTTCTGACTCTTAGACCCTGGAAACCCAAAGAGATAGCCAAGAACACCAAGATCTGAATATTTAACACAAGTGTGAAGCCCTAGAGGGCTTTGGAGAGGCTCACCAAAACTGTAAAAAAGACCAGGTGGTTTTCGGACAGTTGTATAAATGGGCAGGTGTACAGGTACCTAATAATGTGTCTGGCGAGTGTATAAAAATATAAATATATACTGTATACAGGCAACAACATTGTTATGCTGTACATTCCTTAGGGATCATATATCTGAACTTTTCACCTTTCAGATCCTGCAGCTCACGCTGGTATTAGCTGCACTCGATATTGCGCAGGTGACGCTGAAATGCCCTACACCTTCGGGATATTTTCGACCATTACGACAAAATGAAATTCGTTGTTTAGCGGCCCATTAGGACCTGGGCTTTTTGTGGCCTATAAACATCTTGTTAGGTGTTGAAAATATCAGAGTTCATTTGGTGTCACCGTGTCGGGAGACGAATGGTCATGGTTTTGTGGAGCTTATGAAAGTTGGATGTGTGGAGAGAGACAGAGAGAGAGGGAGAGAGAGGGAGAGTAGAGATATTACTGTGAATCACTAGGCTTTAATATTGCCTTAAGCTGGCCTCTCTAAGAAATACAGTGTGATGGAGACACACACACACACACACATGTTTAAAGCAGTGTGTGATTATAGATAAGCCCGGAAAAATCCATAGCTTCTAAGAGCACAGTGCTCTCATAGCTAAAAGTGAGGCTTTGAACGAGACCGACTGTATTTGCACTAGCATCAGCTCTCCACGGCTCCTTCCACAGCTCACCAGTCATCTATTTTCTCTCTTAAATCACTCTCTCTCCTTCTTCCTTTGTCTCTTGCCGGTATTCATTAACCCACTTTTGCCCTTTCATGCTTCTTTAATTGGACGCCTTTGTCTCTAAATCAATGACTCAGAGGTTGCTGGTGTGTATTAATCTCGTTAGTATGTTCTTGTCTGGTTCTGTACAGCCATGTACTGTTAATATGTTATACAATATACATTAATTGTGGATGCTTTAAAATCCATCATTGTAATCGACCGGGGCGTGAAAATGATTGACAGCTGACAGGACAAAAGCATCAAATAATATACAGTTAAACATTGAGAGTAAACATAGACGTTTCTGCAAAAGTGAACTCTCACTTCATTATCTTGTTAGTGCATAGTTGATTAGTGTATTGGCCGTACCTGTCATGTTACGTGTATAATCTGATAGTGGAGTTGAGCGTTATATTTTTTGATGCCGCAGAACGTGTTTCTTGTGACTGTAATTTTCTATAACAGCAGCTCTGACTCTAGTTCCAGCTGTAATTCAAATCACTGAGACGTAAAGGTGTAAATATAGGTTTTTCCACCACAGGAAAGTCCTCACCGAGGACCGAGGTTTCTTGGTAACTTCTCCGTGGTACATTTTTAGTTTAATAGCATTAAATGATTAAAAAAAAGTGCATTCACGTCAAAAACATCAAATTATTTGCCGGAATGATCTGAGGCAGTATTTCCCAGAAGGCTATTAGATGTCAAATGTAATCAGCCAGGTTGCAGTGGGAGGTGCTCAAATGCTTTATAATGTTAACAGCACTGCTGTGAAGCGTAGCTGGAACCTGACTCATGACGACAAAGCGAGAGAGAGAGAGAGAGAGAGAGGGAGGGAGAGGCAGGATGTAGCAGGTCACTTAAATTTTCTTCCTTGTAAGACAACAGCGAACTATTTTCAGGTGTATTTTTGGGTGTTATTCCAGGAGACAGACAGGTCCTGCCTTTATTTGATCTATATACACTCTATGGTCAAAAGTTTGTGGACACCTGACCATCACACCCATATGTGCTTTTTTGAACATCTCATTCCAGATTTAGTCCCCCCCCTTTTGCTGTTATATGAACCTCCAGTCTTCTGGGAAGGCTTTCCACTAGATTCTGGAGTGTGGCTGTGGCAAATTGTGTGTCCATTCAGTCACAAGAGCATTAGTGAAGTTCGTGAGGCACTAATGTCTGATGTCAGGTGAGGAGGCCTGGTGTGCAGTTGCCATTCCAATTCATGTCTTCATCTCCTAGTTACAGTGAGGGGAAACTGTAACGCTATATACAAAGACATCCTATACGATTGTGCGCTTCCAAGGCTGTGGCTACAGTTTGGGGAAGAACCACATGCGTGTATGATGCTCAGGTGTACACATACTTTTGGCCGTATAGTGTAGCTACTATAACGTAAGCGACAAAAAGAACTAATTTGCTTCACATTATATGTAATTATTAAACTGATAAAAGTATGAGATGTTCTTTAAAGAAAAAAAACAAAACAAGAAAGTGCAATGGTTGGTAAACGGCTGTAGTATAGGAGGAAGAAACTAACTTCAGGACGCTTCAGTTTGCGCCAGCTCACACTGATTATTTTCCCAGAAAGCCCAATTTCTACTAGCAAAAAAAAAAAAAGTTACTATTTCCATGATATCTGATCTAATAAACACATCACCACATCACAACACACAAACTACAAAATGTAGACATTTATTCTACACACGATACAAAAAAAAAGAAACTTCCACACACTCAACACTCACAGACTTGCCTCTTTTAAACTTTATCGCACTTGATGTTTAGTATTGTATGTGTGTTTATCAGAATCTTGACTTCACCGCTATGAACAGAGCTACACGAGCAAAAACGAAAGCACGTTTGTGTTGAGAAATTTCCCTCAGTTAGAGGTTTTAATGACTATCCAGACTGTGAATGATAACAGTCTGACCAGAGCACTGGATTAATATAGGCCAATGTTGCATCAAAACATTAAATACTAAAATACTCCAATCATCACTCTCACACACACACACACACTATCACAGGCACTGCTCAGTTGGGTTTCATGGGCGCAGGCAGGTTGGCTGAGGCCTGCTCTAAAAAGGCCAGTGGCCCCTGTGGTAGCTCTGTAGGCTTTTTGTGCTGGACGTTAATGTCCTCCAGCACCTGCTGCCAGTGATGGATCTTGGTCAGGTGTTTCTGGATCAGCATTTCCTTCCTCTGGAGCTCGTTCTTCAGCTCCGATATGTCCTGCATCACATGGTACACATGTATAGAAGAATACTAGTGGTATTTTTTTTCCATCATTACAACAGAGAAAAAAAAATCATGACTAACCTCGTATGATGTTTAGTGATAGTGGAAACAATGCAGTTCTAGTTTAACGGAGACTGCTATTGGCCTTATAGCTAAACGCATTATCTAAACAGACACTCACCAATCATAGCATTGGGACTGCAATTATGTATAAGACAAATCTTAAAGCTTGCTGTTATGAATGTAACCTTCAAATGCATATTAGAGGCATGTTTGTCTACTCCTGAATTCGGAAATGTTGTCTGCAAAATTACTGGGTAAAATTTCTCTCACCCTTGTCACTGAAAACTATACTGGACAACACTTTAACACTTCTCCGACGTAGCAACAGTAACCGAGGTGACGAGGCTTAATGAGGGACCGATTCGTTAGCTGTGCAAGTGCGCAATGAAGCAGAACGAAACCCACCTCTTTCTCCACCTGCTCTGGTTTCTGGACTGACAGCTGTAGCCTCTTTTGAAGAAAAAAGCATTCGGTCTGTCTGGCTACATCAAGAAACCTCTGAATGCACTGGTCAACCCCTTTACAACAAACACACAAACACAAAATAGGAGGAATTATGGCTTTATGACTGTAGCCTTCTCAAAAGGTTTCTAGCTTAAAACTATAGGTAGCATATTTTAATGCATTATTATCATTATTATAATTATTATGATCCATCAATAAAATATATTAAGAATCGTGGATTTATGGGCAGGCAAAAGTGTAGTGCCTTGGTAGGACATCTCGACAAGTAGCACAATTTGTCCAAACACTAACAATAATCGTGCTTCTTTGCCTAACTATGGCTGGTTTTTTTCCCCCCAAGAAATCTTGATTATAAGTCTGAAAATGTACAGCTGAGCATCAAACAGATGTTTCTCGATTCATGACAATAAACAGCTCAAACGTTGAGAAGAAGTTGTTTTGTCTAAATTACACAACAGCATTAAGTAACCGCATGGCCTACATCTACCAATAGATGTTCACTTAAAAGGAGCCGACTCAGGGAGCCGACTCGTTCGCAAACGACTCTCTAACAAACACACAGGTACTTTTGCACGAGGATTATGCATGTGTGATTTTTTTTTTTTTTTTTACCTGTTCTGATTTCCTCTTGGTCTGTCCCGTTCACATAGTCTTGGCTGACTAAAGATGCAAAACATGCCTGTGGAAGAAAGACACAAGATACAAAATGATCCATTAACACGAACACTAAGCACACAACCCATACCATTTTATTGGCTTTAATCCCAAATGACTCCTTATTACACAGATAGAGTGCACTAGTTAGGCTGCAGAAGCCTTTTCCCCATACGTTATAGTGTACACTTAAAAAAAAAAGGAAGAAAGAAACATTTGAGTTGTTAAGTTGCAGGAAAGTGAAGCTCCTGAATCCCTGTAGTATTTTCTTGGTTAACGTTCAGCGAAAGCTAACACCAAAAACACCAAGAAATAGTATTATTATTATCGCATTTAGCCTGTACTGCTAGCTACATGCTAACTCGCACACAACATAACCACATTTCCAGAAAGCGTCCTTACTTCGAAAGAAGCTTCCAGGTCATCGACTAAAGTGTTACCCGAAGCTCTGCTTCCCGGAGCTCCAGGACCGGGAGGAGGTGGATGAGCGCCGGGAGGCTGCTGCTGCTGCTGTCCCGGGAACATTCCACCCATGGAGGACGCCATCTTGGACTTTTGTTTGTCCGCTGTTTGCTGTTCCTTTCCGCATTCACTGCCACCTAGCGGATATTTAGTCTACTGCCCCCCTAGCGGATATTTAGTCTACTGCCCCCCTAGCAGATATTTAGTCTACTGCCCCCCTAGCAGATATTTAGTCTACTGCCCCCCTAGCAGATATTTAGTGTACTGCCTCCTAATGGATATTTAGTCTACTGCCCCTGGCGGATATTTAGTGTACTGCCCCTTAGAAGATATTTAGTCTACTGCCCCCTAGCAGATATTTAGTCTACTGCCCCCCTAGCGGATATTTAGTCTACTGCCCCCCAGCAGATATTTAGTCTACTGCCCCCCTAGCAGATATTTAGTGTACTGCCCCCTAGCGGATATTTAGTCTACTGCCCCCTAACGGGCAGTCTACTGCCCCCTTAGCAGATATTTAGTCTACTGCCCCCCTAGCGGATATTTAGTCTACTGCCCCCTAACGGGCAGTCTACTGCCCCCCTAGCAGATATTTAGTCTACTGCCCCCCTAGCGGATATTTAGTCTACTGCCCCCTAACGGGCAGTCTACTGCCCCCTAGCAGATATTTAGTCTACTGCTCCGCTAGCGGATATTTAGTCTACTGCCCCCCTAGCAGATATTTAGTCTACTGCCCCCTAACGGATATTTAGACTACTGCTCCCCTAGCAGATATTTAGTCTACTGCCCCCCTAGCAGATATTTAGTGTACTGCCCATAACAGATATTTAGTCTACTGCCCCTGGCGGATATTTAGTCTACTGCCCCCTAGCAGATATTTAGTGTACTGCCCCTTAGAGGATATTTAGTGTACTGTCCCCTAGAGGACATGTAGTGTACTGCCCCTTAGAAGATATTTAGTCTACTGCCCCTCTAGAGGACATGTAGTGTACTGCCCCTTAGAGGATATTTAGGGTACTGCCCCTCTAGAGGACATGTAGTGTACTGCCCCTTAGAGGATATTTAGGGTACTGCCCCTAATGGATATTTAGTGAACCTCCCCTGGTGGATACTTAGTGTACTGCCCTCTAGCAGATATTGCATGTACTGACACCTAGCAAATGTTTAGTGTACTGCTGCCTAGAGGATATTTTGTGTAATGTCAACTTTATTTATTTATTTATTTATTGCTGCAAGAAATTAATGCATGTAATTTATACACACTATATAATACTCCCTCTAGAAATATTCTTTTAGCAGGGATACAATTGATTTGTGGTTAAAATTAGCAAGACAGATTTTCTCCATACAATTTGTAGTTAGATATGTATGCACTAATATGGCAGTCCCAGGGAAACCATGGCAACCTGGTAGTACAGTAAAGATGGGAACGCCCAAAGGCACCTTGTACGCAGCGTGCATTTAGGTCACTCAACCAGCAGAGGGCAACATTTCAGCGTGAACACTACCAATGAGTAGGTTCCATCCATTTTCTGTACCGGTTATCCTACACAGGGTCACAGGGAGCCTGGAGCCTACCCCAGGGGACTCAGGGCACAAGGCAGGGGAAACCTTGGATGGGGTACCAACCCATTACAGGGCACAATCGCACACAGACTCACTACAGACAATTTAGAGATGCCAATCAGCCTACAACACGTGTCTTTGGACTGGGGGAGGAAACTGGTGTACATGGAGGAAACCACTGAAGCACAGGGAGAACACACGAACTCCATACACACAGGCGGGAATCGAACCCCCAACCCTGGAGGTCCGAGGCAACAGTGCTACCCACTAAGCCACTGTGCAATGACTAGATTAAAATGATACATTTTCACTCGCCTCCTATAAGATAAAAAGAAAATGGAAAAAACATACAAGTGACATAAAATTACAACTTTTTTTTTAGTATTGTACAAATATTGAAACTCGATGATCTTGTACAAAGCTCCCAGTAAAGTTTGAGTTTAGATGGAAAACTCATTTTGTTACTGTCTCTGTTGAAAAACCACAACGACAACAAGAATATTACAATCTAGTTGAAAAACCTCTGGGGTTTCTATCACATAATTCAGCCTTAATGGATTGACTTAATGGGGTCCAACAGATTCCTTTTAAATACCACCAGAGACCAGAAGCACAAAATGGTGGCTGTCCAACCTAAAGGCATGCCCCAGGCCAACAAGGCATGCCATGCAATAAGTCAACGTGTCATGCAGAAAGATTAGCTATTACGGCGGCACAATGGCGCGGCTTTGCTGCCTCACAGCACGGCCCCCAGTTAGATTTTGAGCTCGGGTTACTATCTGTGCGGAGTTTTGAATGTTCTCCCCTGGTCTGTGTGGGTTTCCTCTTGGTTCTCTGCTTTCCTCCTACCGTCCAAAAACATGCCACTAGGTGGAGCGCTGAAACTAAATTGTCCTCCGCATGGAGATGCCCTGTGATGGACTGGCGTCCTATACAGAGTGTATTACCACTTCACATCCCGTGTTCCAAGGATAGGCTCTGGATCCTATCCAGGATAAAGCGGTTTAAGCAGGTTTAAGCAGGACAAACTGTTAGGACCTATTAAAAACAACGGATTTCTTTAAACTACAATTACAGACCACCAGAAACAAACGCAAACCTGTTAAGAGTCACTGCAATCTGTATCGCTTTTTAAATATGCGAGTTGTGAGTTTACTCTATATGACATACAAGCTTAATTTAGGCATTTTGGAACATTTTTTTGGTTGTGTCTAGCATTATAAAACAAGGTCCCATTTGGTCATCTGCTAATTACAGGCATGTTACAGCATCCACATTCAAACAAATGTGAGGCCAGCATTTACTTCCCTGTGTATATTCGGTTACTAAATTTAATGAGACATTTACAGTAAACGTTTATTACTTTGCAAATATGTAGATATCATTCTGTGAAAGTAGAATGATAAACGTAGGCTTAGCAGATGTTGGGTACATCTTTATAGACACACACACACACACACACACACACACACACACACACACACACACACACACACACACACACACAGCCATGTCTCAAGTAATTATTTAACTTGGAGTATGGCCCCATAAAGCACCTCCATTATTAAGACTGACCTTGAATCAGTGAATCAGAAGGAGTGTCCTCAGACACACAGGAAGTGACAGTTCACTTCGTGGGAATCCTGAAGTTCACTGACATTTAGAATTGCAGATATTGCCCCTCAACTAGGCGCGCTTTCAGCATAGGGTACAAATTTTAATGACGGGAACTCCTTCAACTACGCATGCATAGTATAGGGCTCTAATTGTTTAGGACGGGAAATCTATACACTCGCTTGCATGACAGATTTCTGGCAAGCAACTGTCGGGCCCCAGGAGAGCAGAGGATGCATGGTGTATAGGTTTGGTAATGTGTCCTTGCAAACTGACAAGCTGGCCATGCTGGACAAGTTACTGATGTGCTGTTTCAAATACAATTTGGGAAAAGTACATGAAAGTGCTCTTATCGGTCAGCTTATTCTGCACTCTCAGAGACAATGAAACCAAACTGGACCTTTCCTTGTCACTGGGGTGGTACTATCAAGGGGACATCTTTTGTACCTTTATTCTGTATCTTACCTGCGATGCTGCATGTGGTGCTCCTTTAATTAATTTGAGTAAAGCTTTAAAGGTACCGTACATCAGGTCTAATTACGAACCTGAAATTATTTTTCAAAGAAAAATCACGTACTCAAGGTACCTAAGATGCACCCTTGATGCTACCAACCCTGCCACAAGGACAAGTAAAGTTTGCAAGTTTGCCCCTTTCATTATGTAAACTAACAGTAATTAAACACTCACCAGCCACTTTATTAGGAACACCTGTATACCTGCTCATTCATGCAATTCATGCAGTCTGGTTCCTCTCAAGGTTTCTTCTTCATGTGGTCTCAGGGAGTTTTTCCTTGCCATCGTCGCCTCTGGTGACTGAAAAATGGTGACCGAGTGAGCAGCTGTACAGATGTTTAAAATTAGTGTCATGGTAGATTCATGTTTGTTTGAATGAGAGTGTTTCGTATGTTGGCCAGAACTAATCCTACGCACCAAGTGATTGGTAGATACCACCAGATACAGGCCTAACCGTTGTCTAGGACTTCAGAGGCTGTGTAGAAGGCTATATGCATCTGATTAACCACAAACATGATTAGGAATTGATAGTGGAGGTCCTGTGGTGGTCTTTTGTGTGGCTGACAACTTGTGCATAACAACAGACAATTGTATATCTACAAGGTGCAAGGTACATGATAAGATTTGAGTGCCACTGAGTGTATATAATAGGTACATTATTGTACTCTGAGATAAACAGTGATTTATAGTGTCCCATTTGTGTCCCTGTTTTCATGATTCATCCATTACATCCTGACACTACATTTCGAGCTGATCATTTCAAAGGTGGACTCAAACACCGGCTCCAGCACATGCACCAAGGCTTTTTTTTTTTTTTTTTCTGGAAAAATCAGGACATCCATTTGTCCAGTGCAAGCACTTGGGACGCATCCTCTGGCTTGCATTCAGAGACCCCTTAGGTTGAGATTACCACTGAGCCACGACTCACCAGTCTGTCCCAGCTTCGACCTCATCTGCCCTGTGAAACATACAGGGGCGCATAAACACATGCACATGCGCATACACGCTTGGACGCACAGAAACACGCGCAAACTCACACTTCCCCGCAGAGACACGCGCATGAGCGCGCGAGCGCACACACACACACACACACAGTGAGAGAGAGAGAGAGAGAGAGAGATGGTGAGATATGTCATTCTGAACACAGAAGAGCCTTTGAGGAGGATGCTTGAGCGTGATGCCTCGGTGACCGTGCGCGCGCGTGTGTGTGTCACTCTGACCGTGCGTGCGTGTGCGTGTGTGTGTGTGTGTGTGTGTGGCTTGACTTAGCCTAGTGTGTTAGAGAAAGTGTTGCCACCAGTGTGCAAGCTCTCAGACTGCAGCGGCTGCATGAAAGCGCAGGTAAGTCCGCAAAAAGAGAGAGAGAGAGAGAGAGAGAGAGAGAAATCAAATGTGTCTAAACTGCACTGTCATTTTTATTTTCCTCTCCAGTCTTCTGTTTTCTTCTTGTAACGAAAAAGGGCTGAAGTCTAAGGCTGAAAGGCTGAACGCGTCCACAGAGGGACGCCAATTCAGATTATTTCCTTGAATTATATTCCCCTCAGCGCGCGCTCGATTTATTTAAAAAGGGGTCTTTTAGGGGATTTTTGAAAGCATCAGTGGTAGGAAGAAGACCCTGGGTATTTCTAAGGACTGGGATTAAGGCAGTTGTGCGGTGGATAAAGTGTGCACCGGCTGTACTTTGACCTGTTTGTGCGTGGACGCGTTAAAAGGGCGCACCTGTGATCATGGATAAGCGAGTGTTACATACAGCCTTCCATAAAATCCCCCCAAACGCGCGTTTGTTCTCACTGAGGCTGTCGATTTTAAGTGCCTCAGTGTGACACTTAAAAAGTGCAATTAAGGTGTTTAAGGAGTGGTTAAATTCTAATATCTATCTATAGCTCACAAATGATTATTATTATTATTAGGGATGAGCAATGCATGGTATCATGAGCTCATCCTACTGTCTCCATTCATGCTGACCAAAAAATAAAAAATTTCTGATAGATATTTCCTATATTTTCAGATGTAATTGTATCAAATATTGAATATAGGCGGGGTGAATACATATGCAACCAACAAATGTCTTCTTTTTTTAAATTTCTTTAATTATTATTATTTTTTTAATCTTTGTGTCACAATAACAAAAAACATTTTATGCACCTAATTAAATGCGTTTTAATTCTGCGCGAAAATGCAGAAAAAGGGAAGTGAATATTTATGCAGGGCACTTTGTTTGGACAATTCTTGCTTCGTTTATTCTCCAAAGGCAATTTAGGGAAATAGGCGTGATAGAGTTTCTCTTCTGGATCATCTGGCATGGTCGTTGGTGACAGACAGCTGGTTTGAGGATTTCAGATACTGCTGATCTCCTGGGATTTTTACACACAGCCTTTACAGTCTTTATTGTTTACACAGTTCGTTGCCAAAAAAAAAAAAAAAAAAAAACATCCCAGTGAGGAGCAGTTCTTAGCTGGAAACACTTTGTTGATGAGAAAGACCAGACTGGTTCAAGCTGATCTACGGTAACTCAAATAATCACTCTTTACAACCGTGGTGAGCAGAAAAGCATCTCAGGCAGATGCGCTTCAAAGGCAGAAATCAACAAAACACAGACTCACTGAAACTGTACAGTTGAAGATTGAAAAAAAAAAAGATCATGCACTGTTTTTTTTTTCTATCTTCAACCGTCCAATGTGTAGAAATACAAATATATATACAGGCAACAACATTATGCTGTACATTCCTTAGGGATCATATATCTGAACTTTTCACCTTTCAGATCCTGCAGCTCACGCTGGTATTAGCTGCACTCGATATTGCGCAGGTGACGCTGAAATGCCCTACACCTTCGGGATATTTTCGACCATTACGACAAAATGAAATTCGTTGTTTAGCGGCCCATTAGGACCTGGGCTTTTTGTGGCCTATAAACATCTTGTTAGGTGTTGAAAATATCAGAGTTCATTTGGTGTCACCGTGTCGGGAGACGAATGGTCATGGTTTTGTGGAGCTTATGAAAGTTGGATGTGTGGAGAGAGACAGAGAGAGAGGGAGAGAGAGGGAGAGTAGAGATATTACTGTGAATCACTAGGCTTTAATATTGCCTTAAGCTGGCCTCTCTAAGAAATACAGTGTGATGGAGACACACACACACACACACATGTTTAAAGCAGTGTGTGATTATAGATAAGCCCGGAAAAATCCATAGCTTCTAAGAGCACAGTGCTCTCATAGCTAAAAGTGAGGCTTTGAACGAGACCGACTGTATTTGCACTAGCATCAGCTCTCCACGGCTCCTTCCACAGCTCACCAGTCATCTATTTTCTCTCTTAAATCACTCTCTCTCCTTCGTCCCTTTTCTCGCTTATTCTTGCCTGTATTCATTATCCCAGTTTTGCCCTTTCATCCTTCTTCCCTTGGACGTCTTTGTCTCTAATCAGTGACTCAGAGGTTGCTGGTGTGTCTCGATCTTTGGTATTTTCATCCCTGGTTCTGTATTTTCCCATCTGGTTCGTGATATCTTTATATCATTCTCTTTCGTCGGATATGCTTCTGGTGTTGGAGGTATATCTGATAGCGTAGTTGAATATTATATTATTTATACCACAACTCTGATGAATTTGCGATTCTAGTTGGTCAGAAGGTGTTGATAAATTTTTTTTTATGATGAGGCTTTTTTTTTTTTTTTTTTTAGCATTTTTGGAAGGAGTCTCCAGTGTCAGCACTTTTTTTTTTTAGCACTCAGAAGTAAAGCTTGTATGCAAGTTTTAAGTTTTCTGCCCCAGAAAAGGCTTCAGGGTGGTGGATTTTTCAGTTTCTTGTTAACATGGTAAGTGGCAATTTTTTTTTTTTTTTTTTTGCTTTATTAACTTCAACAGAGTGTAAAAGAGAAGAGTCCGGTGACGTAATGACTGTTTATAGCTTCTAGAACATTGTACAATATTGTTTTGTGGATGTTCCACAACATTAAATATAACTGTGGCACACTGCTGTGGTATAAAAGGAATAAAACATGCCTGTGATAGTTTATTTACAATTGTATGCAGTTATAAGTTTAAGCGCCCCTCACCAAATAACATATTTTGAAGTGAAAAGAAGTAAACACAACTTCCGCAGTAAACTATTTTCTACACATGTTAACGCACAGTTACTTTACACTTGATGAAAATAAATAAATAAATAAATAAGTAAAATAGTAATTGTGGTATGTGCAAAAGTTTGGACACCCTACTAAGGCAGTACTTAGTGACACCCCCTTTGACAGATGTCACAGGTTGCAAATGCTTTTTGAAGCCAGCTAGGAGTCTATCTATTCTTGTTTTAGGAATCTGCAACCACTATTCCTTGCAGAACGTTTCTTGTTCTGAGATATTCTTGGGCCACCCTACATGCATAACATAATTAACATCAACCCATAGATTTTCAGTGATGTCAGAGGACTGTTGAGGGCCATTCCGAAAAGGTCAGCTTGCAGTTATTGAAGTAGTTCATGATGGATTTTGAAGTATGTTTTGGATCAATGTAGAAGCCAGCCTCTTTTCAGCTTCAGTTTCGTGACTGACATTTGTGTCCATAATATGGTGATATTTACAGGAATCCATTCTTACATTTACCTGTGCAGTGTTTCCTTTGCCACTAGCTGCCACCCACCTCAAAGCATAAAAGATCCACCCCATGCTTAACAGCTGGCAAGGTGCACTTTTCATCAAATGCCTCACTTTCTTCTCCAAACATACTTCTGCTGATTGTGACCAAAGAGTTCCAATTTTCCATCAGTCCACAGCGCTTGTTTCCAAAATGCCGCTTGCTTATCTAGATTGAGACAGAAGTTCACTTTTGTGATGAGGTCACAGGTAAGGGTTCATTCTGATGACTCTTCCATGCAGATCGTGTTTGTGCAAGCAATGCTCCTATGTCAGCTAAACCTTCCTGTAGGTCCTTGCTGTTATGTGGGGGTTTTTACTTTGCCTTTCTGGCCAGCGTATGGGCAGTTCTGTCTGTCTGAAAGTTTACACGGTAAAGTCTTGCCTTGACTTCCACAGTTCCCCTTAACTACAATTTCTTAATGGAATTTCAGACAGTGGAAATTGCGAGCTGGAAATGCTTTCATATCCTTTTTTACAGCCTGCCTCTGCTTTGTAGGCATCACTTAGATTAATTTTCAGATCCTCACTCAGTTGCTTAAAGGAGCCCAAGGTTGTTAAATGTTAGGTTTGAAGAGTCATAGAATTTATTATGCTCAGGAAATGTCAGCTGCCAATTCTTAATGATAATTCTCAATCTTAGTCTAACTAACGAGGCCTTAATTAAGTTCTGAGACTTTGTAACAGGAAGGATGTCCAAACGTTTGCACATGGCATAATTACTATTTTACTTCTTTTTCTGTTGTTGTTTATGAGATATAAGGTAACTGTGCATTAACATTTACAGACAATATTATTAAAAAAAAAGTTTGCTGCAGAAGTTGTGTTTATGGCTTTTCGTGTCAAAAATCAACTAAACATATGATTTGGTCAGGGGTGCCCAAACTTTTGAATACAACTGTATTATACGGTATACCTTAGCTGCTTTTCAGTAGTGCTCATTAAATGGCATTAAATGAATAAAGAAGTGTATGTTATATAATATTTAAGATATTATATACATTATTTGCCTGAATGATCTGAGGAAGTATTTCCCAGATGGCTATTAGATGTCAAATGTAATCAGACAGGTTGCAGTTGGAGGTGCTTGTGTTAACATCACTGCTGAACCAGTAGCCTAGCTGGAAGCCAGCTCCATGATGATTCATGATGAGGGAGAGAGAGCTTAAGAGAAGGAGGACGTAGCAGGTCACATCACTGAAATCTTCTTGCTCGTAAGAAAACAGCGAACTATTTTTGGGCTTGTGTGTTATTCTGGGAGATGGGTCCTGCCTTTATTTGATCCACTTAAGTCGTATGCATTGAGTCACAGACTGTAAAATAAATGGGTTTGACAGTTTTAATGTAAATGAAATAAACCTAGTCTTCAAAAGAAATGATACATACGTCAAAAAATGAGAACAAAGTTGGTGTTGCCTTTGTGCCTTCATGATAATTCAAACTATGCATACCTCCATATACAACATGATAATGTGACTCATGCAGTATCTGGCAATGTTGTTTACGAACATCAAACAGTGAAGCATCTGACAAGTAATATAAGCCACAAAGTAGGGCATATGTTAACTTAGAAGTCTTCATAGCTAATAAAATATAGTAAATATTGGCACAAATTTCTTCTATTAGTAATAAAGCCTGTAGTGCTGTCTCTCTTTCATTCCCAGTCTGTGTGTCGGTGTGTGTCTGTCTCTGTCTCACACTCCCGCACCTACACAAACACAGATGATTGCTTTATGATTGGCACCAACATTATGCCGATGATTCAGGTTGGGGCTATTCAAGTTCATCCCTAACAGTCAAAAATAATTTCAATATTCCAGTTGGCATATTCAAGACTCATTCTAACATGATATTTAATGGACTTTGCCTGACAGAGCTTTCAATTACCTTAATAGTTAAGGTCACTTTGTAGAACACTACTGTCTTGGGAACAGCCTTTGAAGAGAGCACAAGCTGCTTGCCTTTTTAGACCATGCTAATGGAAGGCTTGTAGACAGGAAAATAGTCCTGTCAGTTTCACCATCACCTGACTGAATCTTTGTGAAATGCATGAACATGCGTGAAATGGGAGCGAAAAAGAGATGGATAGAGAAGTGATGGAATTACACAGCTAAAAGAGTTGTTGCTGTTACTTTTGTATCTCAGTAATGCGATTCATATTCTGACTGGCTTTAAATTTACGCACGAGTGAGGATGACTAATTAGGAAAATGTGTAATGTGATCATATTATTATAATTACCTGCGGCCCACACTATAGCTACTGTTCCCGAATATGCCACTCCCAAGTACAAGTGTGGGAGCTTGTAATTTTGCAGGTTCAGAAGAACAATACATGGCTGCTGTCCATCACAATCTTGCTTATTTCACAAAAGAGTAAAATAATAAAGGTGCTTACTCCAAGGGAAACAAGTTTAGAAAGGACTCCTCCTCTAGAATGCTACGAATCACCTACGAAATGCATTAGTAGTGATATTAGTAGTTATACAAATAACAATATTTCAAAATCAGTCTCTGGCATCAGAGAATTCATGCTGCTGTGTTACATAGTATTGCACTCTTCCATAATATTCACACTGGTCTCAGGTGATACACGAAAATGGGACACATGGTACAATCAATACTGACATCAGTGGAGCTAAATTATGAATTTTCTGTACAATATTACAGACAAACCCAGAATATTGCACTTTCCCCAAATAGAGACAGTCGAACCAATATTCAGGTCAAATTACTCTACTCAATCCATGAAGTATTGTTCACACATACACCGATCAGCCCTAAAATTTAAACCACCTGCCTAATATTGTGTAGGTCCCACCTGTGCCACCAAAACAGCTCTGACCCTTCAAGGCATGGACTCCACAACACCTCTGAAGGTGTGCTGTGGTATCTGGCACCAAGACGTTAACAGCAGAACCTGTAATTCCTGTAAGTTGCGAGGTGGGGCCTCCATGGATCGGACTTGTTTGTCCAGCACATCCCACAGATGCTCGACTGGATTGAGATCTGGGGAATTTGGAGGGCAAGTTAACAGCTTCAACCCTTTGTCATGTTCCTCAAACCATTCCTGAACAATTTTTTGCAGTGAGTCAGGGCGCATTATGCTGCTGAAAGAGGACATGGTCTGCACCAGTGTTTAGGTAGTTGGTACTTGTCAAAGTAACATCCACATGAATGCCAAGACTCGAGGTTTCCCAGCAGAACATTGCCCAGAGCATCGCACAGCCTCCGCCGGCTTGTCTTCTTCCCATAGTGCATCCTGGTGGGTCAGCATGGACACTCTGACCAATGTGTGGCTATGCAGCCCATACTCAGCAAGCTGCAATGCGCTGTATGTTCTGACATCTTTATATTATAGACAGCATTAGCTTTGTCAGCACAGCTGTACTGTGGGTTCGGACCAGACAGGATAGTCTTTGCTCCCCACATGCATCAATGAGCCTTGGGTGCCCATGACCCTGTCGCCAGTTCACTGGTTGTCCTTCCTTGGACCACTTTTGGTAGATATTAACTACTGTATACCAGGAACACTCCACAAGACCTGCCGTTTTGGAGATGCTCTTACCCAGTCATCTAGCCATTACAATTTGGCCCTTGTCAGAGTCTCTCAGATCCTTACACTTTCCTATTTTTCCTGCTTCAACTTCAAGAACTGACTGTTCACTAACTAACTGTTCACTTGCTGACTAATATATCCCACCCCTTGGCAGGTGCCATTGTAATGAGATAATCGACGTTATTCACTTCACCTGTCAGTGGTTTAAATGTTATGGCTGATTGGTGTAGCTCCCATACTCATAAAAGAATAACATTTTATTAGCCTAATAAACATTGCATGGCTTTAAAAATAAACTTTAAAAATAAAGTTTGAAAGGGAAAAACATATTTTGAAAGGGAAAAAGGAACAAAGTTAAAAGGGAAAACAATTTACTAGGGGGGGGAAAACAATGGTTTCACCAGTGGTTGCAGTACCATTGTTTCAGTTTTTTGTTTTTTTTTTGGGGGGGGGGGGGGGACTGGCCAAAACCAGGCAAATGTTAGTTGGAGGGGGTGGTTTGCAATTTTTGGCTGAGCATTAGCAGCATTTTTTAAAAGTTGCGGTTGGCTGGC
>CM075001.1:10789529-10830710 GCA_037576825.1 Pangasius krempfi
CCCCCCCCCCCCCCCCCCCCCCCCCCCCCCCCCCCCCCCCCCCCCCCCCCCCCCCCCCCCCCCCCCCCCCCGGGCCAATCACAGGCATCTGTGAGTTGAAGGGGGTGGATAGCACTTTGTGACTGAGCATGAGCAGCAGTTTTGAAAAGATGCGGTTGGCTGGCTTCATATGTCTCGGAGGAAGCATGTGATAGCTGTTATCTCCCTGATTGGTGGCTGTCATATGATAGGGCAGAGATAACTTGTAGGAAGGAATTAGCCAAGACTAAAGTAAGAAGAATATTTGGTGGGAAAAAACAAACAAACAAAAAACATTATTATCTTTTTAGGTAAAAATTTTCAGCCCTTTTCTCTTTGAGACAAAAACCAAAAGTGCCATTTTTGACCATTTTCAGGATTGCATCCCTGGTTTGGTTGCATATTTTATGCTCCCTCCTTTATTACCGCCCTCTGGTAAGCACTGTGATTCAGCTACCTAGATGGCTACCCAGGAGATAACCCAGAAAACCCAATAATGGAGACATGCCATCATTGATTTGACTTAATGCAGTACAGAACTGAGCCACCAAAGGTGGAAAACAGAATTTGAAAATTGAGTATCTGTACTGAGTACCTATATTACATGAAACCAGTCTGCTGGGTCCTAAAACCCCAAATCCAAGCAGCTGAGACTACCTTTAGAGTCCCACTTTTTACATAACTACTAATTAATGCCTAATAAGTAGGTTCAGTAATAGATGTAGATGTTGCGTGGAAAGGCAGACTGAAATCTTTGTTCAAGCAATGGTGTTTGTGCTTAATAATAATAATGACATTGTTAAAGTATTTACAGTCTGATGAGTAATAAATAATGTTTGATTTTTTTTTCAGACCCAGTAAATGAATTAGAATCAGTAAGTAAAAACATGAAGATACAGGATATACAAAAGGTCAACAGTCTTTTTAATGTTTTGCTCATACAAATTGTTTCCTTTTTTTGACAGTGCCTACTGCTACATCTCAAAAGTCCAAAGCCATGATCTTGACAGAGACCTTCAACTAAAGCAGTCCTCCAATTCAAGTGAAAAAAGAAGACACAATGCCTTACCCTGACCTTCTCCCTCCTGTCCCACCTCTTGCCATTCTAAACTGCTCCTCCCCCAACTGTACCCTTGCCAACTTTTCAGCATTTCATGGTGACGAGTGCCATGCTGACAAGCCCTTATTTGTGACCCTTGCTGTGGCCTACAGTGCTGTATTCTTGCTGGGAGTGACTGGTAATTTGGCACTGATCGTTTTGATCTGGCGCCAACGTGAACTCTCCAACGCCACTAGTGTGCTTATTGCCAACCTGTCAGCCTCAGACTTGCTGATGGCATTTGTCTGCCTGCCATTCACTTTTGCCTACACATTCATGGACCATTGGGTATTTGGTGATGCCATGTGCAAGATCAACAGCCTAGTGCAGTGCGCATCTGTCTCTGTCTCCATCTTTTCCCTTGTGCTGATTGCCATCGAGCGCCACCAGCTGATCGTGCGACCACGCGGCTGGAGACCCAGTGCATTCCAGGCTTCCCTGGGTGTTGGCATCAGCTGGGGTCTGGCCCTGCTCACTGCCATGCCTTTTCTACTCTTCTCCATCACCACTGATGCACCCCTGCAGCATCTGCCAGCCATTTTGCACGAGGACTACCGAGGCAAGGTGGTATGTATGGAGCAGTGGCCCTCACGCCAATTCAAGCTTGCCTACACAACCACCATGTTCCTGCTGCAGTATGTCGCACCCCTCGCCTTCATCTTCATTTGCTACCTGAAGGTAAGAAGTGTCAGCTTTTGTTTAGATAGAACTTAGTGTTGAGGCACTGAGCCTGTTATGTTCAAGACATGGCATTATAGGCTTTAAGCAAGACATCAAAAGAAAGCATTAGTGATGCAAGTCACCACAACTCACAAAATGAATTATTTCTCTATAGACTATAAGCACGCAAAAGTAAAGAAATACTTATTAAAACTGCAGGATGAATGAATTAAGCATTTCTCCCTCTCTGGTAAAATTTTTTTTATTGTGAGCTACTTGCGGAAGGACATTTCATAACATGGGTTGTGTTGCATTATTCACCATAGTGCGAAATAAATGAGACCTGTGAGAGGCATTCATCAAAATTTCAACCTGCTTTCAGCATGATAAATAGAACGCAAAAGTAGTATAGACACTATTGGTGTACTGACATACTACTTAGTCTAGTAGTATGTGGTTCTGGATGTAGCTCAACCTGGAAAACATAATTACAGTGAAGGGAAATAAGTATTTGGACCTTTTTGTTTTTTTGTTGTTGTTTAATGTACTTCCAGTGCATATAATCCACTTTTACACAATTTAATGTCTTTTGATTTTGTACTTATAAATTTGATCAAAAAAGTACACTATATGGCCAAAGTATGTGGACATCTGACCATCACACCCACATGTTCGTTGAACATCCGATTCCAGATTTAGTCCTCGTTTAAACATCCGACATTCTTTTGGGAAGGGTTACCACTAGATTTTGGAGCATGGTTGTGAGAATTTATGCCCATTCAGCCACAAGAGCATTAGTGAGATCAGGCACTGATGTAGGGGGAGGAGGTCCGGCGCACAGTCGGCGTTCCAGTTCATCCCAAAGGTGTTCGGTGGGGTTGAGGTCAGGGCTCTGTGCAGGACACTTGAGTTCCTCCACACGAACCTTGGCATACCATGTCTTCATGGACCTCAGTGTGTGCACAGGGGCATTGTCATGCTGGAACGGGTTTGGGCCTCTTAGTTCCAGTGAAGTGAAATCTTAAAGCTACAGCATAGTAGCTACAGCATAATAGTGTGCTTTCAACTTTGTGGCAACAGTTTAGGAAAGAACCACAAATGGGTGTGATGTGTATCAAACAGTGGTGTTGGGTTCTGCAATGACGATTCCCTGTGCAAAACAAGCCCAGAATATTTGAGTAATTGGGCCAATTGTGAAAAAGCCCTTAAGTGTGGTGACCATATTGCGCGGAAGGATTGCAGCAATAACAGCGATAATGTGTTTCTCGAAGATGGTGCTCAGGAAATCTGTCTAAGGCCTGGGGTGCTGATTGCACATTTCATAATCGGCAGATATTTAAAGCAGAAACACCTGCACTAAATTTTGAAAGGCCAAAATCGTGTCTTTCAGAATTACACAATGGCATTCAAACAACACTTTATTATGGTAATACAATAGAAACACCTCTATCAATGGAGAAGATAACTCCAGATCAATTTTGCTTGCTTCTTTAAGAAATGACAGGAGATTTATTATTATTATTATTATTATTATTATTATTATTATTATTATTATCGTTGTTGAATGTATAAATTGTATTGCAGATGTGACAGGTCCATGCAAATAAGTTTCTCAATGTAGGTGCAAAAAATTGGAGAGCTATTGGACAGCATCCAACATTAAGAATAAGTGTTAAGTTTCGTTCTGAAAGTTGGAAAGAACGTGGATTGCGGATTTGCATAGTCATCTTATTCAAATTCTAATAACTCGAAAGTATATGTGGATTATAAGGGTGAATAGATGAGTTATATGATGTTTCCTTCTCTTATTCTTTTCTGGAACCACAGTAAAGTAAAGGCGAATTGTGATGAATTGTATCTAGGTTTAAGAATCTCGACTTAGATATATAACTAAAATGTAAATACTTGCTTTATATGAGGGTTGCCGAAAAGCGAGCCACTCCAAATGAGAGCAGTTTGTTTAGCTCTGAATTCATTTACATGGAAAAAAAAGAAGGAAACCACGGTGATGGTAGCTCATAGCAGAAAATGGATGGTTGTTTTCCCAGAATATGGCACAGTTTAGACACAACTGATTCACCTTATCAGCTAATTATGAAGCTCTTTATCAGCATGATGAGGTTTGTTGGAACAAGGCAAACACCAAAAACATGCCAAGCTTTGACCTGCTAGGACAGTCAGCCCATCCCTGATCTAGACACTGATATTGTGAAGGCACATCCTGTAACTATGCATGAACGTTCACATACTCGCAAAAAGTCAACCTTTCACGTTATTAAAAAAAAAACACCAGTGATTTAAGTCTTAAGACGGTCCACATATTATACGATCCACATATAAATGCTACCCATTTTCTTTTTCTTGTAATATACTGTAACTTATGAGCTTCTAGAATTACAGCTTGTCGACACACCTAGGCCACTTCATTTTCAATACCATCCCTGTTTATATATGCATTTATAAATGCAACAATATGAAAATTACAGAATGATTCTAATAGCTTGGGGCGTCTCAGTCCACAATTTTTAAATTACGTTACATCACACAAGGGGAATAGTTTATTTTTATGATAGTTCTTTACATTCCCCTGACTGAGAGTGTGTTTACTACATATTGAAAATGCTTCCTTGACATGCTAAATGCATTTATTTTGTATTTGACAGGCTAATAAAAAAAAAAAAAGCAACTCAGTTGTTAAACTGAATTCAAATTTAAAATAAATTAAAAATTCACTGGTTACATTCTTGTGTTTAGACATCTTCCTGTAAAAAAATGCATTAAAATCTTAAATCTTACCTAAAAGATTTTATGATATAAGTGTAATGTTGCACTGGTTATAGGAGGCAGGACGCAAGTGTGTAAAAACAGCATGATATTTATTAGAGGCAATCCATGAATCATCATCATTGTCCATAAGCAGATATCACAGGCAGATAACATGAAACAGGGATGATCCATAATTATAAAACAAGTGAGAGTCCAAACTGGGAAACACTTTACACGGAACTTGAACGAAAAAGCAAGGCTTGGACTTAAAGAGACAGAAGGGCGGAAAGACTTTGCGACTAGACAAAGACACAACAGCTTACAGGGATGTTCCTGAACATTTGGTGGCACTAAGTGATAACTTACTCAGTGGCCCTTCGCCACACCAGTTATATTATTTTATATGCAAGAACGAACAGAATTAATACTTCACTATTTTTCGATGAGGGGAAAAACACTTTTGGTTGGTTGTAACGCTGACGACACCCCAGAATATTTCCTTATAGCACCTGAAAAGTAACCATTAGACCATTAGGGTATTGTTGTCATAGCTAGTAGTAATGAGCTAGCAACGTAACATGTGTTAGCCTATCACTTCTTACTCTGGATACTAGCTAGCTGGTTAGCCATGATCTTTTTCTTGTTCGAGCAGAAGCATGAAAGCAGACAAATTGACTAAAACTCAATTAATTAGCATTCATTTCTTGTTTTTCCCCCCTGCCCCAGTAGATATTACCTTCCTATTCATTTCACATGCTTACAACATAAAGGTATGGGATAGTGGTGTGTACCTCAGTAAAAATACATAAATATTATGAAAATTTGAATAGTATTTAAAGAAATTTAGTATAGTCTAGCTAGTATAGAATAAGACACAATTACCTTACTTCACTTCATTTCTTGCTAAATTTGGTCCATAGAGCAGCCATTTTTAAGCACACAGCCTATGACTTTGACTAGCGTAAAAACAATTTGTGTTAGTTGTCGGCAGTTTCAAATCAGGTGGCCAAGTGTAGGAACATCTGACGTTGACCTTGTGGCTGGTTCCCACAAGGAAAACTGAAAAACTCAAAGAGTTAATAGGTGTCATTTTGGGTATTGAGGATAAGGTTAGGGTTAGATTTAGGTGTAGCATAGCATTAATTAGCTGCATTGATAATTACGTCGGTGGAAGGTCCTCACAAGGATAGTAAGACAAATTTGTGTGTGTGTAAGTTTGAAAGTGTGTGTGTGTGTAAGTTTGAAATGAGTCAGCATCTGTGGATGGATTTGATTTGCATCAATTATACTGACAGTGAGTTTAACAAAATCGTATGCTGTGGCAGTGAACTGGCTTGGTATTTTAGCTTGGTATTTTTGAGTGTGTGTGTGTGTGAAGCCTTTTTCAGAGTCTTAGTAATAATTGGATGTTTACCAAGAACCCTCTCTGCCTCTTCTCTTTCTCATTTTCTTGGTTGATTAAAATCTCCACCCCTTGAGAAGAAAAGCAGAAACACACTTACGCAAAATTCCCCCAGAGCGGCTGGAGTACATGCACATACCAGTCTCTCCAGGGCCCTTCATATTATTTATGATGGATATTGTAGTGGGATTGGACAGGGCTTTGTGGGATGGAGTGTGTGTTGCTGGTTGAAGATTACTAGCAGGCAGCATGACCTGCCACATGAGCTCACTAACACACGTTACACATGCACGCAGATGCTATATACATACACAATAAGGCTGTACGAGAGAGAGAGAGAGAGAGAGAGAGAGAGAGAGAGAGAGAGAGAGAGAGTCGTAAGATTAGAGGGAATTGGGCCAAAGCTGGAGATGTAATAACTTCAGGCTTTAGCTCATAGGCCATAATTATGCTATGAGTGAGAAAAATTCCAAAGCCAGACAGAGGAAGAGAGAGATGCCTTTAGAAGCATAGGCTCATTTTGAGCAGATGTCAAAGAAATAATAGACAAATGCATGAGTGTTAATATATAGCCTTTATTCGCCAGCTATGTAGAGGGTTATGTTTGTTAATGGTGCTGGTGGGATTGAAATGAAAGCATCTGCAATTACTACAATAATAATTAGCCATTATGAAGGGATAGCGGATATTCAGCCGAAGTAATTTACATTTGTCTTCAACTCGCTTATGCTTTGCACTTAATTAACCACAAGCTGTGGAAAACCAACACTTTATATTCCTCTGAACCTAAATTATAGCTCGTGTGGCATTTGCATTTTTGTGGATGTTTATTCCACACATCATTTTTAAAAGCTAATATGGCAAAATATGTCTTTTATCACTTTTATCTAAAGTGCCCTGTGGATAAGTTGAAGGTTAAAGGCTTTGCTTAAGGACCCAAACAGTGTTTCTTTGGCAGCCCTGGGATTTGAAGCAACAAATCTTCCAGGCGCTAAATGGATAACCTTAACCACTCAACTGCCACTGCTCAAGGACTCCTTTTATTCTGCATCTGATCAGAAAATTCAAATGCTCAATGACAGGGCACATGGCAATGGTGGTAGAAAAGCTGACATTAAGATGACATTTAAAACCATTTGGTAGAGTATCATTTGCTACAGGTGCATAAGTACCGTACTGGCCTCTTTGGTGGGGTAACTTAGCTTGCTGCTGCTTGAAAGTGTATTATATAGTCAGTATTTGTGGGACGTCTGAAAAACCAAGCGTTTTCTTCACGCAGCTCGATGTTCTCCTGTCAGTGTGAAGACGTACAGCCGATATGAGCAAACAGGATCACGCGACACAACAGATATGAAGAGTGCAAGCTGACAGCCATGCCCCAAGTGGCTAGTCAGTGGTGTTATGGTCTAAGTCTACCCTAAAACACATTAAATATGTTTATATTAGCGTTTGTCTGTCGCCGTGATGTGACAGGGGGACATTGCTAGGGCAGTTACGACATCACTTAATAGTAGAAAAAAAAATTGAGCGATAGTCAAATGATCTACCTTGAATTATCTACCTTGCTAGGAAAATGCTTGGAATGTACTTTAGAAAAGCTTTATGAAGCCTGGGTGATACAGTTTATCATATTAATAATCTAATCTGCCTCCTGCCACGTCTAGCAAAAAACTCATTTCGCAAATTAGCCAGACAGTATCCTGTAGCCACTCAAGATTACGTCTGTAAGGCTTGATAATGATGTTAATGCTATTATTATGGATATATATATATATATATATATATATATATATATATATATATAATTTTATCCAATTCATAAAGCTAAGGATGTTCTATATCTAGAAGTGTTGCACTGTTTAAGATGCCTGTCATCCATTCATTTATCTTTACAAGCACCGACAGCACACACCAAATGGTGAGAACAGATCAAGACTTAGACAATTAACTACAACTACCATGACAACTATGACTCATTAGGAAGACATACTAACCCACGTAACAATACGCTGTCCTTACACAGCCACCAATGACGTCAGTGACTGTCATCTTGCGTTAGCCCACTCCACAATCCCGCCGGGATTTTCTGCATCTGCTGTGTCCAAAAGAAAATTAGCCAATAGCGTAAGGCCTGTTAATAAATACTTTCATTGTGAGTCCTGCTGTGTAGTTGCTGTAGGTAACAAGAGCCTCTACCAAACAAACTGACTGAAAAGAATTGAATACGTCATTCTGAGATCCAGGAATTGGACAGACAGAGGAGCAGAGGAGGATAAAGGACAGAGACTCTCATTAAAGGACAGAGACTCTCATTAAAACACACACACACACACACACACACACACACACACACACACATGTGACCTGAATATCAGCATTTGATGTGTCAGATGAGTGAGTTTCCGCTTTTCCGTAATGTTTTTTTTTGGTAAATTTAAAGGTTAAATCCACCCTGACCAACTTGCATTATCACTCCTTAGAATTACCGCGTGATCTTCAATGGCATCTAAGATTTATTTTGTACTGAATTTCTGAGTTAGCTTTTTAAGTTCTTAAGTTCATTTCACTTTGGTTAACAGTTTCCTACACTCACCACAGTGAGCATGATGCGGCAGCACTTTAGTCCTTTAGTCTGTCCAGCTCTGTCACCTCCTCATTTTTACACTCTGCTCAAACAGATCAGCTCCCAAAGCTTGAACTTTCATCCTAATGCCACCGTCAACGCCATCACACTTGTCATCTCGTAGATCGCTAACTAGCCAAGCCGTGTCTCTGCCTTAACTGCGTTGTGTAGCTGCATTGCATTGCATTCTACTTCTACACTGGATTTCTCATAAACATGACACTGAACCAACACCGACCAACAAATTAACATTAGAATCACTAAGCACACAAATATTTTGATATAAATTTAATATGCAATTTCTTTCAGAACAATTTGGTACATGATTAATAAATACAATTAAGTAATATATCTTCACCTTTTCTCTCGAACCCACCTCAGATCTACGTCCGCCTGAGGCAGCGGAAGAGTGTGATGGAGCGAATGCGTGAGAACAAGTACCGCAGCTACGAGACGAAGCGCATCAATGTCATGCTGTTCTCCATCGTGGTGGCCTTCGCTATCTGCTGGCTGCCACTCAACATCTTCAACGCTGTCGTCGACTGGAACCACGAAGCGGCCATGAGTTGCACCCACAATCCCCTGTTCTTGCTGTGCTACCTGACTGCCATGTGCTCCATCTGCATCAACCCCGTCTTCTACGGCCTCCTGAACCGCAACTTCCAGCGTGATCTGCAATCCTTCCGGCTCTGCAAGAGGCTTTCTAAGAGAGAGGAGGAATATGACCCCGTCGCCATGTCCACCATCCACAGCGACCTGTCCAAGACGTCTCTGAAACTTAGCAGCGCAGATATCTAGGCGAAGCACTCGAGATGTGGCCCTTTGGGCTCTACAGAGCTTATATCATTTGGGTGCTGCCACAAAGAGGCAAGAAACTACAAGGTAAATGTGGTTGTGTCTGAAGATGATCACATCCTAGGCAAGATTTGCAAAAAGCGGTGCTTGCTGAAATGCTTATACCGCGTAAGATGGAGACCACGAAAGAGCACAAAGGTTCACTGGGACAGCTTAGGACCTTGAATAAATAGTTTACGCCTTCCAGTGCTTTCCATATGTGAAACAAATGGAAACATTCAAGATAAAGGACTTTCCTAGGAGACTGAATTTATGGTGTTGGACCTCCTACAAGAAAATGTTGGTTTGAATGTCAGTCCTCTAGAGATGCTCCAAATATAGGAGTATAGAAAGATTTTACTGAACAAGATCTTTAGTGTATATGGAATTTTATATTTCAGTTCTGAATTTTTAATACCAATATTGGTTTTATTGTAACCAAGTCATCAGAACACAGTTACCATATAGAGCAGTACTTGTTATACACTCATGAATGTTACTGGTTTATATTTATTGATTCTTATAACCAATTTAGAATAACAAATGTTAGATTTAGAAAGACAGATGATTGTAAAAAAAAAAAACAAAAAAAAAAAAACAGTTGTACTTTGTATTTGTCTGTTGTGACCAGCTATGAATGTAAATGACATGAGTTTGGTATTGTAATTGCTTAGAAGTGTTAATTCTTGACAATAATGTTATTTAGAGCATTGTGGTAAGAGTCATTTAATATTCTAGAGTTATTCATTTGTATAATAATGCTACTTAGAGAGATGTTTAATATGGTGAGTAAGACTGGGAGGACCCCACTTTGCTCTCAGAACAGCTTCGGTTCTTCGTGGCATGGAATCTTCGACATGTTGGAAAATTCCTTTGAGGGTTCGGGTCTATGGTGATATGAAGGTACATTCATGCAGAAACTATCATGTTCTACTACATCCCAAAGGTGCTCTACTGGATTCAGATCTAGTGACTGTGTCATGTTCACGGAGCCATTTTTAGATGACTTGTGCTTTGAGACAGGGCACGTTATCATGCTGGATGGGGCTATTATAAGATGGTAAACTGTGGTCGGCAACAATATTCAGACAGGATGTGCGATTTAAACAATACACGATTGGTATAAAGGGGCGCAATGTGTACCAGGAAAACATTCCGCACACCATTACACCACCACCACCACCACCACCACCAACAACCTGAACTGTTGATCCAAGGCAGGTTGGGTCTGTGGATTCATGCTGATGACACCAAGTTCTAGACCTACCTTAACCTTCTGCAGCAGAAATCAGGATTCATTAAACCAAGCAATGTTCAATTGTCCAGTTTAGGTGAGCGTGTGCCCACAGATTCCAGTTCTTGGCTGACAGATGTGAAACCCTTCACTGGTCTTTTTACTCTTGTAGCCCACCCACCTCAAGTTCAACATGCTGTGCATTCTGAGATGCTTTTCCACTCACCACGGTTGTAAAGAGTGGTTATTTGACTTCCCATAACCTTCCTGTCAGTTCAAACCAATCTGGTCATTCTTCTCTGACCTCCCTCATCGACAAGGTGTTTCTGCCCAACTGCTGTTCTGTAGATGTTTTTTTTTTTTTTTTTTGCACCATTCTGTATAAACTATACACAGAATAAACTTTTGTGCATGAAAGTCCCAGGAAATCAGCAGTTTTCGAAATAAACCAGTCCATCTGGCACCAACAGCCGTACCACAGACAAACTTAATCCTATTCTGACGTTTGATATGAACAATAACTGAATCTCCTGACCTGTATCTGCATGATTTTATGCACCGTGCTGCTGCCACATGATTGGCTAATTGGATAACTGCATGAATAAGCAGGTGTACAGGTATTCCTAATGCAGTAGCCAGTGAGTGTATACAGTATTTCATACGTAGGACCATATTCAGGTAACTTTTTGGGTATAGAAATGTAGAGAATCTAGCAATTGCATTTTGATTAGATTCAAATACTATTTATTTAAGACTAGTCTTAAACAATAATATGTGTATTGCAGGCTTATGAGGTATAGTATAGGTATTTATACACAGAAGTATTGTGCATATTGTGAATTTCAGTGTTTGAAATCATGTCTTTCTGTTTCTGTTGGTTTTATTTTCTTTTATAAATGATTAAACCAGTTAACTGCATAGCACCAATCATACAAAGTATCATTAGTGATGTTTGTAAATGTGATGTGCTGAATTAGGGAGTGCTTTAACCTTGCCACAAGAGCTTAGCGACACGGTTTTTCCAGCTTGCCCCAACACAGACAATCGCATTAGACAGATTTTTTTCAGAGGGTAGACATCCCGTGTGTGTGTGTGTGTGTGTGTGTGTGTGTGTGTGTGTGTGTGTGTGTGTGTCGACTGTTCTGAAATAGGGTGACATTATTTTTAGGCACTAAACAGATTAAATCTATGGCTTACAGCTTGATTTGATTAAAATATTTCCTAATTAGCTGCAAATTGTCTAATTATGTCTGCATACAAGATCATAGGATATCAGAATATTAGAAAACAAGCACTGTATCAAAGTTTTTTTTAAAGGACGTGTACAGGAGTGGCACAGTTCAGTGGTGGAAGTAGTACAAATATAAGTCCAGTACTGACAATGCTCTTGAGCTAACCTATTAAAGTACTTGCAGTAGAATTTAAACTCATTTTCATCTCTGGTCCAGTGTCCAGAGTTATTTTTCTTTGGTAAAACTTTGGTAGCTTGTACTCCAGTGTAGATTTCCTGTGGACTCCATAATGATGTTCTATGGATATTCGAACCATTTTGATTATATAGTCTCTATATTACGTTACTGATATCTCTCATTGTGTCACATTCGCACAGGTGGAGTTTAATAAAGAATATCTCTTTACATCTCTTTTTAGTGTCATTGTATAACCATTCTTTTCCATAGGAACACACACACACACACACACACACAAAACTAAGCATCTTAAGCCCCACCCAAAAGTTCATTCATGATAATTCTCAATGTGACCACAATCTCAAGATATTTACTTTACAGATTAAATACTGACCTCTGAACTCCAACCCTCAGCATCTAAATGCCAGCAAAAATCTACTGTACAGAAACACACACATATACCCCCACACACACACACACACAGGCAAAGTTTGGATTTCAGCATGGAATCCATGCATGTTGAGTTAATAGCTTGGACTGGCAGTTATGAGAGACATGAACCCTTCTATCCTGATTCACCATATCATATATTACGTAGTAACAAAAATAAGTCCCTATTTAAATATAACTCCATATACAGTACTTTATTGGTTGCACAATTGCACTACTTGTCCTTGTAGCACACATTAATAGAAGGGATTTATTTATTTAATCGCACTATCTGTTGCACCCAGATGAGGATGGGTTCCCTTTTGAGCCTGGTTCCTCTCAAGGTTTCTTCCTCATATCATCTCAGGGAGTTTTTTCTTGCCACCGTCGCCACCGGCTTGCTCATTAGGGATAAATTCACAGTGATAAATTCAAATATTTATAATATATATTTTGTTAATCCATTTATTCCTGTAAAGCTGCTTTGTGACAATGTCCATTGTTAAAAGCGCTATACAAATAAAACTGAACTGAACTGAAATATACAGTATAAAGCAGCATTTTAACTGAAAATGATTTTTGGAAGGCATCTACGGTGGCCCGTAAGCACACTATAAATTAGCAAACCAAAAATGCAAGAGCAAATCCAAAAACACCACAAAAAAATGTGAAAACGCAACTGCAGAATAACTCAAAATGGAAAGGGTCGGTCCTCGTTGAACATCACATGCCATGCTCGTTGCTGATTCGCGTCAATCTGAGAGGAAGGAAAGGTTGCAGGATGTCTGCAGTAAGAGGAAACATGAGCCGAAATGAATCTCTTCTCAAGCGTTAGTATGATGTTGATTTAGATGCGCTGTCAACTTTGAATGGGATTAATATGAGAGTATGAGAACACTTATAACCTATATAAAGGAATCCGGATTATTCCGATTATTGTATCAGACTATAATAACATAAGTAACTTGGCACTGAACAATTTTATTCTAGGTTAACTGACAGAAGAAGTGCAATTCTTTTAACCTGTGATAGTCATATACTGTATCCAATCAGCAACAGTACTCTCTATAATGTTCACTAAGGACCTCCCCTTTCCGTTTTGAGTTAATGTTGATGTGTTTTTGGTTTTACTGTTGCGTTTTCTGATTTGTTGTTGCGTTTTTGGTTTCCTAACACCTTTCGTACATTTGTTTACTTCTGATTTGCTTGGATGATTTGACACAAAGATATCCCTGAACCCTATAGATGGAAAGTGCTAATATTTCTGAACACTGAGTACGTTGCCATATATCATAACGTGTATAACCAATCACGGAGATACATTTTGGCATTTCAGTGACGCTCCTAAGAGCATCTAAGTTCTAATGAGTGAGTAGTGCATATATATATATATATATATATATATATATATATACGTCCACAATTTTCTACCTTTGAATGGCCCTTAAAAATGTCTAACTCTACCATTATGGCCGCTTTTGATCTTCCTCTGTTTGTTCAGGATCAATGTATCCAGGCTGTGCTTATGGAGAGAAAAGAATGCCTTTTAACAGATTAAATACCACTTTAAATGCTCACCTCGCACACACAAACACCTATAAAAACCACAAAATGACTAATCCAAAGTGCCATAGAGATGGAGACTGAGCTTGTGTACTACTTGGAAAATTAGAAGAACTTTGTCAAAATTCATGTCAAAAAAAAAAAAAAAAAATTCCTCTCATAATCCATAAAACCACACAAAAAAGTCAAGGAGAAGGATAGAGGTAGAGAGAGCAAGAGAAGCGTGAGGGGGGAAAAAAACGCTTTCCATAAGAATCAGCTTTTTAAAGTTGAAAAGCTTAAGAAGTGTGTGTGTGTGTGTGTGTGAGAGAGAGAGAGAGAGAGAGAGAGAGAAGAGGAGAAAAGTAAATATAAATAGAATAACTGAATATGGGATTAGGGAATAGGGACACAGAAGGAACGGAAAGAGGAATCTTGTGAAAGAAATAAGATGAACATTTCTGGGTGAGTTGTTCTTCCTCTCCCACTTTCAGGGGTATTTGAAGACTCTCAGGGGCATTTGAAGACTGTGTGACATAGCATCCTACCCCAGGAGAATTGGACTATCAACTTCAGAGCCAAGAAAATAATATTACATTTTATATTACAAAAAAAGATGGGGAAAAAAGACCGGACAATGTTTTCCCGATCTTCATCTGTCCAGTTTCGGTGAGCCTCTGCCCACAGACTGCAGAGAGATTTGTGGATTTGACATTCGATGTGATGCATTCTGAGATGCTTTTCTGTTCACCGTGGCTGTAAAGAGTGCTTATATGAGTTTCTGTCAGCTTGTACCAGTCTAACCATTCTCCTCTGACGTCTCTCATCAGCAAGGTGGTTCCGTCTCTGGTTCCACGCTCTGATGTCTGATGGGAACATTAAATGAAGCTGGTGAGGTTTATCTGCATGATTTTCTGCATTGTGCTACCGCATCAACTCCATCAAACCAGCATTTTAGCCCTGTGAGATGTGAGCTCATATGAGCTGGTGTGGCCTACCAGGCCTGGTGTATATTCTAAATGTTATTGGTCGAGCGTGAAAACGTGGAGCAGTAGGTACCACGGGCAGTTTCAGAGTTATTTGCAAGACGCTAAATGAAATGAGGCAGCAGGCTAGGTTTGGCCCGTGGGCCTTGACTATGACACCTGTGATCTAAATACAACCTGTTATTTCACTTCACTTATTGCACTTTGTCTTTTCTGGCTGTGTCCTGCCTTTTTTTTTCTCTTCATGTTCTTTTCATTTTAGATAAGAAGCTCCTTATCAGATGATGCAGATCACAGGCTAAATGAATTGATTTTGCTTGATTTGATCAGCTGTTTTATGTTTCCCCCCCACACACACCTTAAGGCTGCTCAATGACGTTCAATGAATGACAAATGACACTTTAATATACACTGACATCCAGTACATCATCTAAATCAGGGGTTGTCAAACTTTTTTGCACGTTGCGGCCCCTCTAACTGTAAAATAAATTCCAGAGAAACCCTTTATTTAAAGACCATAATGCAACAATTTAAATATTGACATAATATTGACATATTGATTATTTATAAATGTCTATTGACCGGAGACTTGCATTCCTGAACTTTACACCAACACATTAGGTGCAATTTTTTTTAATACATTATTTATACTTGGCCTAATTGTTACTCAGTTATTGATGTTGGGATTAAATCTATTCAATTTTAAATGACCTGTTACAGACCCCCCTGATGTCGACACAATCGCTAATGTCAACAACCCGTCTGCTATGACAGGTCCTAACGAGTGTAATAGAACGCTTTGCTTAAGAGACTGCTTTTCAATTTGCATCAGTGCAATATTCACCAGAGCGTGAAGAGACGGCCCTTGTGAACACCTTCTTGAATTCAAAAAGAGGAAAACCCTGCAGCCTTATGAACACTGTGCGTGTGCATCGCTACATGAAGGCCGTAATAGAGACTGCAAATACGCCATTCGGGACGGCGTGTGAATATGCAATGCGGTTCCGTGTGCAGCAAACGTTATCTTTTCTACTTCATACATTCCTGTGCATGCTGTAGCATGCATGCAGAAACACATTTAATTTGATGTTTTATTAGGTGATGCAGTATTAGTGCTTTGGGCATTAATCCAATATACATTAAGTGAGTAGAAATGTTTTTAAAATTGGATTTTCTTTAAAAAAAAAAAGTAGAAAATATTTTAATGGGGCATAGACCCTAACAACGCCATTTCGTCCTGTGTTTAAAGCTCAGCCCAGTTAAACGCTTCTGACAGTCGCTGTCAGGAATAACTAACATCAAAAAACCATGACGGCAAGCGCCACTGAGAAACACGAAATCTATTCATGTCTGCGTGATCAAGCATAGCATTATGGGTAAAAAACAAAACAAAACAAAAAAAAAACCCTGCCACCCAATTTCACACAATTTCAATTTTTTTCAATCTGCGCATTTAACTTTCCGGCTCCGTTACCTTAAAAGTAGTGATTTCGTAGTGCTATCAATGAAAATAAGCAACATTGCATCCCTGCTGATCATCCCTATGATTTTTGAACCATCATTCCTGGATGTTGGTTGATTTTTTGAGCTGAAACATAAAGTTCAGTGTGTTGAAATCACAGCAGAATCTAGCCCAGTGCTTAAACCCTTGTGACAGAATTAAATAACTTCATTGCTGCAGGCAAAAAGCATGGCAAGAACAGCTGTGCCATCACTAGTGAGGTGAAAAATGGTGCCAATACTAAGGGTTCCACAGCTTGAGAGTCTGGCAGAATGTATGAATGTAACACAATGCCACTATCTGTATCTGTATCTGTATCCGGATCAGTGGAACGTTGCAAAACACTAGGAAAAAAAAAAAACAGAGGTAGAAATGTCAGCACCGTCGTCACGGTCTGTGGATTCTTTATATTACTCGAAAGTTTCTAATGAATTTAGTAGGTTCTATTTTCCAAAATCAACAATATCAATAAACTAGTAGCCTAATTTAAATGTTAACGTTGTTAATGTTGTTTGCCCTGCGAGCTTTTCGAATTTTCGATATTTCTGCATAAATATGACCTAAAACATCATCAGATTTTCACACAAGTCCTAAAAGTAGACAAGCAGAACCCAAATGAACAAATGAGACAAAAATATTATACTTGCTCATTTGTTTATTGAGGAGAATGATCCAATATTCAGATCTGTGAGTGGCAAAAGTATGTGAACCTCAAGGATTATGGAGGATTTGAAGGTGAAATTAGAGTCAAGTGTTTTCAATCAGTGGGATGACAATCAGGTGTGAGTGAGGGAGTGAGTGTTTTATTTAGAGAACAGGGATCGATCAAAGTCTGATCACACACGTTTGTGGACATGTATCACGGCATGAACAAAGGGGATTTCTGAGGACCTCAGAAAATGGGTTGTTGATGCTCAACATGCTGGAAAAAGGTTACAAAACCATCTCTAAAGAGTTTGGACTCCACCAATCTACAGTCAGACAGACTGTGTACAAATGGAGGAAATTCAAGACCATTCTTACCCTCCCTGGGAGCGATTGACCAAAAAAAAGATAACAGGAACCCAGGCAAAGGAACCCAGGGTTCCTTCTAAGCAACTAAAGGCCTCTCTTACATTGGCTAATATTAACATTCATAAGTCCACCATCAGGAGAACACTGAACAACAATGGTGTGCATGGCAGGGTTGCAAGGAGAAAGCCACTGCTCTCCAAAAAAGAACATTGCTATGCGTCTACAGTTTGCTAAAGATCATGTGGACAAGCCAGAAGGCTGTCGGAAAATGTTTTGTGGATGGATGAGACCAAAACGAGAAGCGTTATGTCTGGGGAAAGGAAAACACCGCATTCCAGCATAAGAACCTTATATCATCTGTGAAACACGGTGGTGGTAGTACCATGGTTTGGGCCTGTTTTGCTGCATCTGGGCCAAGACGGCTTGCCACCATTGATGGAACAATGAATTCTGAATTATACCAGTGAATTCTAAACAAATTTGGAAGGACCTAAAGCCAGCAGTTCATGCGAGGAAACCCAACAACATCCCCGAGTTGAAGCTGTTCCGTACTGAGGAATGGGCTACAATTCCTCCAAGCCGATGTGCAAGCCGATTTTTCTCAAAAACTTTCCTTAACTGGATTCTGTTTATCTACTTGTAGGACTTGTGTGAAAATCTGATGATGTTTTAGGTCAAATTTATGCAGAATTTAGAAAAGGGTTCACAAACTTTAAAACACCCCTTTTTAAGCTTTCGTGTCTGTGCTTTTACTTATTTAGAACATAATATCAGTCTGAATAATGTGTTTGGATTTGGTTATCCCTATTACAGATGAATTTATTCATGCATTATTCAAGTTGGATTTTTTTGAGTGACCTCTATTTTTGACCTCTGGCTTTTCTCCCAACTTCCTTATCCTTATTTCCTGCTCTCCTGACAGCAGGTTATGAAATCTTAGCAGTAGACTGAGGTAGAGCGAGTTTCTAGCTTTAAGCTTCTGGGCGTCCACATCTCCGCTGACCTTTCCTGGAACCTCAACGCCTCCTCTCTTCTCAAAAAGGTACAACTGCACCTGAACTTTTTAAGGAGACTAAAGAAAGCTCACCGTGCTCCTCGTGGTGAACTTCTATCGCTGTACCATTGAGAGCATCCTTACAAAGTACGGTACAACGACTGCACAGTGCGTGACCAGAAGGCAATACAATGGGTCGTGAGTGTGCCCATTCCAGCACATCATTGGAACACAGTCGCCTAACATTTCGAACATTTATCAAAAGTGTTGCTTTGCAGAGAGCGAAAGATATTACCAAGGACACCTCCCATCCCCACCATGGACTGTTTATGCGTCTCCCATCAGGAAAACACTACAGAAGTCACGAACAGCTTTTCCCCTTCAGCTGTACTGATGCTGAACTCAGCTTCCAAGCATTAACTGCCAGGCTCCACCTAATAACTAAACATTAGCATTAGACACTACTGTTATCTGCAGTTATTTGCAAGTACTTGCACTTTACTGCAACACCTGTCATTATTATTATTACTATTATTTATATCAGACTGTCATTTTGCACATTATTGCTACTTGCACATCTGCATTGTTATCCACTGTATGTATCCACTGCATCATATTGCATGCATCATGCTGCTTATCTCTACCTGTATACTGTTTATCTCAACTAAGTGCACCATAATTCTTATTTATTCCATTTAACTTAATTGCCATTTGCACTACTGGTTGGATGCTAACTGCATGTCATTGTTCATGACAATGACAATAACGTTGAACCTAACCTGACCTAATCTTGCGTGGTGCATCTGTCTGCGCACAATTAGTTGTGGCTCCATGAACTTTCCACTTGCATATTATTGAACCAATCGTACTGATATGGATGTTAAAGGTCTCTGCTATGGCTCCATGGCTCTTTCCCTTCGAGTTTGCTTAATAACGCTGTCCTTGAGAACTTTAGGAAGGTCCTTCACCATCACCATGATTGCTACTTGTCATGGAAAAATCTTCCCAGTCTTCACAATGGCAACGTCCTTTATCATGACACTAGGTGCAATTTTCACAAGACCATTTTTTTCCCCCCCAGCATTTATATCTAGAACTTGATTTCTTTTTATGGAATCTTTACATACTGTGTACACTGTAAATTTTAAATAGAGTGAATACTTTTTCCCTATCAATTTGGTTTTATATGTATAAACATATCCTTTTATGCTTATGAATACATACGTTTTTGCTCATATGCATATGTCCAACGACAAAATACATTATGTGTGTAAATTTGAAGTGTACAGATGTACATGAAGTGTATTATATAACAGAATAAAATGTACTGTATATCAGTGTTATTGTATATCAGGGTTGGGAAGACCTGCCGCCACAATTCGGCCATTTTTTACTGTAAAACCTTAAAATATTTCCATCAGTATGTATTTAGCTGACTTGAAACAAAAGAACTTGAACTGAAAAGCAATGAAAGAATGAAAGAGGTTCACTATATCAAGGTATTATAAGGTAAGTTTTCACTGAAATGTTTGCAAAGCTTACGCCAATCTCTTAAGCTAAAGGAAATGTGTATTGAAATGTGTTCCCAGTAACTGCTGCTTTATCCCCGCGAATATTCCCGGGGTGATACAAGATGGCATTAAAAACAACGAAACAATGAAACTCAAATTGTCTGCCATGTCCCAGACTGCACACTACAGATGAAGTAGTATGTCGGTGGTTTATAAACCTGTCAAAACATACGAGCTCTGCTAAGTGCAATTATCTCCGTGTAACTGTTTCCACATTACAGCCTGTGTGGTAAAGGGACACAGTTTTGCAGAAGACCGTCTCAGGGGATTTCTGTGGGAAAGAAAAGGTTAAAGTGAGCTGGATGACAGCAAATCTTCTCAAACAGAAAAATGAGGGTTTTGCTGGTAGAATTAGTTGCTTAGCAACAAAGAGGTGGGTAATTTCAAATGGTTCAAAGTTAAAAAATGAAAAAGAGAAGAAAAAAATAATAGATGAGCAGGATGAGACAGAGGCAGCAACTTAGCCAAAATGCTATAAAAACATGCTGTAAAAATAAGAAACTAAGCAAAGGTAAAGACTGTGATAGAATATGATAAAACAACAGGAATGGCATGATGGAGTACAGCCACAATTCCAGGATTCCCAGTTCGATCCCGAGCTTGGGATTTCCTGTGCATGTTCTCCTCATGTCTATGTGGGGTTCCTCTGGGTTCTCTGGTTTCCTCCTGTCTCCCTAAAACATGCTTGTGGGTGGATTGAGTATCGCAAATTGCCCCTGATGTGAATGGATGAGTGACCCTGTATATGTGTGTATGTGTGTGTATGTATCCTCCAGGGTGTATTCCTACCTCATACCCGGCGTTCCCAGGACAGGCTCCGGATTCACAGCGACGCAAACCAGGGTAACGCTCGTACTGAAGATGGATGGATGACTGGATCTTAAACCAGTCTGAAAACAGTCTGAAGGACTTTTGGGTGTTTATGCTCCTGTTTGTTTTGACAGCACTCGAGCCAGCTAGGCTAAGAAACTGAATTAATATTTCATGCTCGGCTTATGTTTACGTCATAGCATCTGAACGCGTGCCTTGTGAGACTTGGGCATTGTGACAGCACACGGATCTCGTCCTAGTATTCTTCATTTCAAATGCAGCAAGTCCTCTTGATTTTTCGCTAATGAGAAGCAGAGAGAAAGCGAGCGAGAGAGAGAGAGAGAGAGAGAGAGAGAGAGAGAGAGCAAGATAGAGTGTTTTTATTTACTTAATTAATTGCGTGTTGGCCTGGGAAAATTATTTCAAGCGATCTCTATCGAGATGGCTGTGTGATCTTTGCAGAAAAAAGCCTAGGCAAGTTTAGAAACATTTCTACATTGTTTTAGTGAAATATATTGATAGTTTGCCCAGGTTTTGTGTGATTAAGAGTGTGTGTGTCATATTCTGAGGTCATATATTTCTGACGACAGGCTTATTGGCTTGTATTAAGCGTGACAGAGGCAACATCAATGCAATCATTCTTTCTCTCTGAGGCAAATATACATGCAGGAGTAACAGAGAGAGAGAGAGAGAGAGAGAGAGAGAGAGTTTCTGTACCCTCAGTTTACTCATATTGGTAGCCTAAGTATATCAATTACTTTGGCTGGGTACGGTTGTATTTGCATGCATGAAGGCACAGACAATGCGAAGTTACATTTCTGCAATGGCCTGACCTTATTATAGTGCATGAATTTATGTAATAAGATACGCACAAGATAATAAGCACACTCTCAGTCATAGTCACCAGTGGGTATCACACCAACCTACACAACCCACACAGGCTTCCTGGTGTGCTATGGGCTGTTTACTAACACTGTTTTATTTTTACTTCTTGCTTTCACAAAGAACAAAGGCACATTATTTTTTTTTTACCGAAATCACATCTTTAATTATTCATATTATTAATAATTGTGGAATTATTGTTGGTTAGAGATGAAATGAAGGAAAGGTGAGAAGATGAGGGAAGAGCGACATGCGTTTTCTTGTCGTTACTCTCACGTACTGAGGTGTGTTCGCTCCGAAAGGTCACACACTCTTTCATACCAGCTCTAAGTAAGTGCAATGGAAGAGTAATAAAAAAAAAAAGATGATTGAGATAACATTTAGATAATACCTTTGACCTCTTTGATACTTATCAGATGTCAATCTGGATTAGTGTGTGCAGCTCATGGCTAAAATGAAATCTTTGTCATGTTTGTGATTAACTTGAGTTCCGATCAGGAAACAAGTTCGATGTCAAGTAAAGAAAAAAAAAAAAATGACAGCGTATGATTATTTTCCAATAACAGAATATCCCGAAATGTTACATTCCTCTTTTACCAGAGCAGCTTTCTAAGAATTAAAATTTTTAAAATTTATTCATGTATGACACATTGTACTTTGTATCCATTTATTGTTACAATTTATGTTGTGGAAAGTTCAGGAACCAAGTTAGTTCCTGTTATCGCTTATGTTACAGCAGCTATAAACAGTCATTTCCTCACCAGCCTCTCTGTTTTCTCTCTCTTGACAAAAAAAGAAAGAAAAAAAAAAAACAACTTCCTCCTCCCTGAAGTCTCTTCTGTCATGGAAAATTTAAAGGAGAAGCTTTACCACTGGCTGTTAAAAAATTTGCATACTGGACACTGGAGACTCCTTCCATAAATATTAAATCTCCTTATAACATTATTATAACATATTATTTGTTAAATAACAACACTTTTTTAAAATAAGCTGTTACTATAGAAACTATCATGCACTACTTGTCAGAGCTGCTGTTATAGAAGAGTATTCAACACCTTCTGACCAATCAGATTCAAGAATTCAACAGCACTGGGGTATAACGTGTGTATACTTTATTTTGCTCTATTTGTGATGATTGACATGATAACCTTGTGATCCTGGGCTTATTTATGCCCAAGATTAATTTAAAGGCTAAAAAAACAAAAATATTTCTTTTTGGTTGCAGATATAATGATAGTGTTAAGATTAGTTGTGTTGTAGTGGAGTGTGTCTAGAGTATCGCTCAGAATGATAACTCATATATCTTGTGTATTCATACAAGTGTATGAGAAACAGCACAGAGCTAGAGAGACTATATTCGTATACTAAAGACAGGTGACAAATTAAAGGGAAAACAGCATAAAGAGTGTTAGTAAGGTGTTGGGTCACCACAAGCTAACAGAACAGCTTCAATGTATAGTAGCATTGATTCTATTCGTCTCTGGAACTGTACTTGAATGTCGTCTAAAATATCAGTCCAAAATCTCCCATTGGTGTTCGACTGAGTTATGATCTGGTGAGTGCATTTGATTAACCACTGTTCCCAGTGAGGCCCTCAAGACAGAAAGGTTTCATTATAGGCTCAAGGTGATCAGTCAGGAGACCTGTATTGATTGGCAGTGACTCTTCCCAAACCATGCGAGCAAAATCTCTCCCACAGCATAACAGAGCCACCATTTTCCCTCCCTTTAATTTGTCGCCTGTCTGCATTTTTGCTGACTTCAGTTCTCCTTGGAGAAACCCCCTTTCCCAGCTTAATGACTAGTAATTTATCAGTTCCTGTAAAGTTTGTTTGATAAACCCTTGAGGTCCTTGCTTGTCGAATTGTATCAATACACAATCCAAAAAAAAACAACAAAAAAAAAAACACAAACCAGGCATCAAACTACAGAACCAGAAGATAAGCAAAAGAATAGTAAAATGAAGAGGCAGAGTTAAGATACATTCAAGGCTCAGAATGTACAGGACTAGTGTATTGGCAAGACTTCGCAATGAACTATTGAAATCTCTGTTTGTAAATGTAAATAAAAGCAACCAAATCATTATGATTTCAAAACCTAAAATTTACTTGCTATATTCAAATTAGGTTTTATGCAGCAAAATACTTTATCTATACATGACAGCTAGCATAATTTGCCCAATAGGTAAAAGGAAATAGAGTCTACAAAAGAAATTGCTTCAACTACTGTATATTGCGTTTGCTGCCAAAAGAAAATTGCACTCCATATTGAGAGGAATTATTAAAGTTAAAGTTAGGGATTTGGGGCCATATTTATATTATGGCTTAGGATCAGTAAGACACAAAACACAACACGTGTATGCGTCAGACAGAGAGAAGAGAGTTATCTATTTGTGGGGCTACAAGGTCTGTCTAGACCATCTATTGAAAAGAAACCTTCATACGTCTCGAGACGGAGTGACATTTCCCATCACACATGCTTGGAGAAGAAAGTGCCCCTCAGAAAAATATGTCCCCTCTGGCAGGCTTCTTCGTGTGTGTGTGTGTGTGTGTGTGTGTTTGACAGAGCAGCTTGCTGCTGGCATAGAAAGTGGTGCCAGTGTCGGTCCACAGACAAAAAAAACATCTTATAAGAGAGGCAATCTTGATCCACAATACTACCAACATGTAATTGATTCTTTTTAAAAATAACACATTGATTAACATTTCATAGTCTGTCTTTACAGAGAAAACATATTTGTATTATCCTCTAGAAAATTCAAGGCCTTTAAAAAAAAGAAGCACACAAAGAGGATGTTTGAAGTTATTCTTAATGTTAGTGCAAAAGGCTGGCTGTCTAAAGAAGATTACAGAGAATTCCCATAATTCAAATGTTGTGATCATCGCATCTGATGAGATAAATGAGCCTAGCGTGAACACAAACACTTCAAATGAATTCACAGAGATGGATTTACTTCAGAAAGTGTTCCAGTTTGTAATACACTGAACTCAGGAGAAGGTTTAGCATTCATATTCAGGAATGCTTTATTGACAGCATCAATACACAATACAAAATTCACACACACACACACACACACAAACGAGGCATCAAACTACAGAACCAGAAGGTAAGCAAAATAATAGTAAAATGAACAGACAAAAGGTTAAGACACTTTCAAAGCTAACAAGGATGAACAAGGCTCAGAATGTACAGGGCTAGAGTATTGGCAAGACTTCGCAATGAAGTACTGAAATCTCTGAGCTTATATGTGAAATGATGAAATGAACAGGGAATAAAACATTAGAGGTCATTCCAGAGCGCAGGAGAGCTGATAGGCAGGGGTAACAATGTTCTGAGCTGGTGTTACACATTTACTCTTTTCAGGAAAGGAAAAGAGAATAGTTGTAGTGTCTTTGGTGTAGTGTCTCAGCCATGCATAAGGCGTGCAGCAGGATCAGAATCTAAGTTGAGGCCTCAAGGAGATACTTCCTCCAGTGAATCTGTCCTTGTGAGGGAGAGAAAAGCTAATGCATGGTACCACTCTAGTGCAGCTCTATTTTCTCCCCTGGTGTGTCACTTTCTTTTCTAGCCATGTACTAGCTGACAGCTCGGATTGCGAAGTGAAATTATTGTCATCAAGCCACAAGTGGATAGGTCTGGCTTTGTGACCATGTGCTGTGTTTCATGAAATATCCTGTCCAGGGTGTTCCTGACTGGTCACAGTGTCTGAGTCTGTGCCATTACATCTCCAGATGTGGTGAGGTCTTTGATGCAATTTTCAGGCATTCATCATCGTCCTTTCTCCTGTGTATATCCATTTTGAGCATACCTGCTAGAACAAAAAGAGTGTATGGGTTTAGTAGTCTCCAACCTACAAGGTAGGCCTCCACTTCCATGTGGATATCAGCCTGTAGTACATCTATCTATCTATCTATCTATCTATCTATCTATCTATCTATCTGTCTGTCTGTCTGTCTGTAGTGCAGAACAAGCCAAGCATGACAGATCCAGCATTACTACCAAGCCTGGAGTTTCACATTCATATTGTTGTGCTAGCTCCCTGCATTGCCAGAAATCAACCAAGTTATGTGGCATCTTTTGCCTGGGCCTTCCATTGGTGGAGTAATAATCTGTGATCAGGGAATGTTCTTTCCTTGCAAGCTGTGGTCAAAAGATTCTGGGTTTGAAATATTATTGGGATGTTGCTCATTTGCACCTTCTTGTGACAGCACAGCCATTACAGAGGTTGCACAGGCATCCATCAGCAGGACAAATGGCTGACTGTCTGCGGTTATTAGCATCAGTCCCGCTTTTCTACTGAATGATGCTTTCAGCTATGGGAACCCATTTCACCATCTCAAGCTTTTTTTTGTTTTTTTGTTCAGATCGGAAAGGTATGAATATGGGGGAGAATGGAGATACAAAACATATAAGAACCTGAGAATCTCTGAGGGTGTTCCTACAGGTGTTTTTGTTGTACGGGTGAGATCTGGGCATTTGTTTGGACACCTTCTACTCTATATGTGGAGAGTTCTTCATAGACATTTATGAAACAGGCTATCAGGTCTCTAGCCAATAAGCAATACCACCAGTTGATGCATTTCACTAAGAGTTTGATTTTGTCACTCGACCAGACTGCCGGGTTAATGGTGATAAATGGATGTCTTATATGGACATTACACATGTCCACCATGAGCAAGAAAAACCTCCCAGCCCATTTGAAAGTATCCAAAAACATCACTATATCGTTATCAAGGGTTCGCTTAGTGAGTTCATGTGCCTCGGACATCCTGGCTTTCAATTAGTCCTTGGTGAAGGTTTTGAAGCAGCCCACCAGCTCCTATGTGATGTGGTGTTGTTGGGGTCATCAGGAGTTCCTGGAAGGAAGGCTTCTAGTAGTGAAGCTAGACATGTGATAGAAGGAGAAGCATTAATGGATGGTATAGTACAGCTCATTTACTCTCTCCATCTTTTTTCTCTGTAGTGCAGCTTGCTTATCTGGCCCCATATGAGCTGACAGCCTGGGTTGCTCAGCGTAATTACTGACACAAACGTGTGGTTCCAGCTTCACAGGTGCATATGTTTTGACATTTGTGACATTTTTGACATAGTGCTGAATCTAATCCAAAATTACTCATGATTTATAGCTACATATTTAAATTTCTAATTGAATTTGATTGCTTGACCAGGTGCTGTTGTATTGTTATATGAAACAAATGGGCTACATAGATGCCTTGGGGCAACTACATTTGTTATAAGCTTGTCCTGTTTGTTGGTACCTTGGTAATTGTGTGAGTAAATGTGTATGTTTTTAGTGAAAGTAAAAATGTTTTCGGTGAGAGTTTAGAGATAGGTGGTAAGGTCACAGCAAGACAGCTGCTGTAAATGGGATGTATTTTAGCAAGCACTTTTGGGGGAAATTGTATTTTTTATTTTCATCTGGACCAGCCAAATGTCTCCACATCATTACACATTATTCCCACATGGCCACATATGGTCCAAATAAAAAAAGATTTGTAAATACATGCTCCCGTGCACTTTATTTTAAAGTGTGTGACTGCAGTGATTGATTCAAGCATGCGTTTCGAATATTTCGCATTTCCGTCTGAGTTATCTGTTTGTTTCACTTGGATGTACAGTTGCACTAGTGCCTGTGTCACTCATGATAAGATTTGTGGCAGAGTCACTTGGTAAATTTATGAACCTCTGATGCAAGTCAGACCCTCCTGCTGTGTAACAGCTACAGAAACCAAGCAGAAACATGCAAAAGAGACAGATGGGAGGATGGACAGAAAAGCCTGCATACTAAAATAAATGAATGCTGTATTACTGAATTTAGATTTAAAAAGATAGCTTCATGCTTGATATGAATTGGGGATTTTTTTTGTCCATATGGCATCGCTAATTAGGATAATGGTCATTTTCTGAAATAGCAGATGGGTAATTTTAAGTCTTTTTTTTTTTTATAGAATTATAATGAACCCAGTACTTTTGTCCACAGAATATCAGTGTGTGCCGTGCATGATATAGTCCATTCAGGTTACACCTGACAAGACATTAATCACTAATTTAAAAATAGCAGTAGTATAAGATGATAGCTGAATGGAACAATAATGAAAAGTGTGTGATCAATCAACCCTTACAACAGCATCCGCTTAAAAACAGCCCACTTGATTGGATGCAGTAACCCAAACACTAACTGAATGTTGTAAGCCAAATCGCTGTGTAAATAGATGATATTTTGCATGGGTACCAAGGTGATCTTACTTCACCAGACTATGTTTTCGTGAGGCTGCTCCGTGTTTAATGAACCACTCTGAAGAAGGCCCAGATGAGCAGAGTGTTCTTTTAACAGTCCTTTGAAGTGCTTCCCAATTTGCAACATCTCATGTTATTGATTTCATAAACAGCAGCCATGGTTCCACTCAAGGAGTGGGGGAAGAGTCCAATAACAAAATCCTTCATAGAGCTGAAGCAGGCATGATAAGCACGATAAGCCTGGATTCCGAGCACTCTTTAATCAATGGCCGGCAATTATTTCTTAATAACTGGAGTGTTTTATCATCAGGATGAAATGAGATGTAATCAGTTTGCCGGGTGGAGCGGGGGCATTGCCTTTTGCTGCTGTATGCATTTACAATTTAAATTACATGCAAATGCGTTTCTGCAAATATTTCTATAGTATTTACAAAAGTCTTATGTGAAGTAGTAGTCAATATTATTAAATAATCACTCTTAGCACCATTAGCTCAATTAGCAATTATTCGCAGGTTAGCATACATACAACAGGATAGGATTTTTTAAACAGTACACAGACTCTTTAGGATACGTTGCTGGTGTTTCTTTATTATTAGTTTAGCTCTTTTCTTAATAAGCAGACGGAGCTATCTATGCCCTAGGCTTCTATTTTTCTCCAGATTAGGTTCTAGTTTCTGGCTATTTTTTCATATTACAGAAGGCAGAGTATTTTTAGCACCTTGAAACTGCTCAATTAGCCATTATTCAGTGCACCTGGACTAGGACAGGGACTAAGAAGGTTTTGTGAAATCCATTTCTTTTATATTCACCTGGGTACAGTGTAGATCTTTTTTTCTTCTCCTCTGATTTCATTTTCTCGTTGCCCCACTTAATTCAACTAATTCACCCTTTTCCATAATTTCTGACCTTTTCACGTGCTCTTACACTGCTACATATTTTTACTAGCATGGAAGCAAGTCAAAATAACTTCCACTCCTTCCTTTCTGCCTTTTTCTTTCACCATTTAGTAGCCATTTCATGTTTCCAGCCCTCTGTGCATTTGACCTTTTATGGAGTTTTGTGGGTGTCACTAAATGCAAATGTAAATGAAAATTTTCGTTCAGTTTTGTTTATGCAAACATTACACACAACAGCCTTTCCCCCCTCAGCCTTCAGTTGAATAAAGACGAGGGAGTCTTCTGGGATCTCCATGCCTCTGGACTTACACTGCCCTTTCTCTTCTAAAGCAGCTAGACCAACACTTCCAGGCCCTTGCTGTCTGATGTTCTCCACTTTGAAAGAACAATGCTTCATGGCCTGTTTTCAGTCTTAAATAAACACAAGTAACCCTGAGCCATGGAAAGTGTAAATAATGTGGGCCCAACCTTTCACATAATCAAGCTAGTCACTGAGGAAGAATTTATGATGCTGATGACCACAAGTCATCTGATGACCTACTCGCTTGACCTGATACTATCCACACTTCTCTGCACTCTATGTGACCGCTGGTTGGGTTTGTATCACACATCTGCTTAAGAAACTCATGCTTGGCTCCACAAATGTTGATAACAACTGACATATTTCCCTCCTTCCATTCCTGTCCAAGAGCCTGGAACTTGGAATGCTCACATAGCTGTCTTCATGCCTTCAGCTTAATGACCTTCTGGATGCCAATCACTGTCATGGCCATGGATTCTTTGGAAATGGCCATTCTTGCAGTCACTGAGGCTTTACACAAAGCCAGACAGAATTTTCTGTCTTCTGTCCTCAGTCCCCTTGACTTATCTGCTGCCTTTGGCACTGTGAATCACCAGGTTTTTCATTTCCACTCTTACCAGCTTGGAGATTGAGAGTGACCAAAGTCTCATCATTTTAAAAGAGTCAATCCTACCCCAATTTCAATTACCTCACAGCCTTACTACTGGACTCCCTCAGGACGCATAATGCTGAAATTCGTGTTTTGGGCATGAAAATACACAAAAAACATGTAGGGCAATATTAAATACATAATAAACATGACACTATTAATTAATTATCCATGTCATTCCTGTAATGTCCACAGCAGTAGCTTTTTAAAATAGGGGAAGCACAGGAGTCTGTTATTGAAGCGTATATCTGTGTGTGTTGGTTACAAGGCTCCCGCTTTTTGAGGAGTCATATGGAGAAGCTGTGTATCCAGGCGGAGCAAGTGAAGAGTGGACTGTCCAATAAACACTTTTTTTTACGCAAAACCTATTTCACTGCCACGTAGGAAGCGGCTTCCTACGTAGGCTTAAATCAATCTCCTCTGATCCACAGGTCATCTAGAAAATCAACTTAAACCCCTACGTAAATCAATTCTTAATACCAAGAACTTTCCCAGCATAAACACTGACATAATGTTTGAACTTAACTCTTGTCCTTCAAATGATAAAACCTTGCAGATGTGCTGGAAGCTTTGTATCAATCTCTTCAACTGTTTGAACATGTATGTTGTAAGTTGCTCTGGATAACAGCGTCTGCTAAATAACTAAATATGAAGGTAATGGGTAATTTCATTTGTTCATTATTTCAATCTCTTAATGAATGTTTAAACACAAGAGTGTAAATACTGGATATAGACTATAAGTCATTTTATATTTGAGGCAAATTCTGTCCTTTAACAGTGAACTGATGCATAGCATATACAAAGGTCACCACATTTTATGGCATAACACCTCTGTTAGGACATAAAGGATTGCCTAGGAGTCAAATATGTTACTCCATGATGTTCATTAATGTTGGTGTGTCCTCTGCAACTTACTTGGCGTGACTGATACAACATACAAGGACTTACAAAGGACTCATATTTATATCAGCAACAAACACAACTGAATACTTTGCAGTCCAAGATCCCATACTGTGTACATTTGCATAATAAGTGTTGTGCAGCCAAAAACTAGGCATGCCTAGTCTTGTTTTTTACAACGTGATAATAAAAACCTAGCAACAAAAACAACATTTTGATATTTGCTTGAATGACAAGGGCTGCCTATGTGGTTGATTACAGCCTCCGATGTGTGTACGTGTTTCAGAAAAAAGAGAAAGGGTAGCTGTGATTAAATCAGTTACAGAGAACTAGATTCAGAGAGCACAAGTGTGTATAAGAATAAATTGAGTGAGCCTGCGTTTAGGGAGATGGAAATGTCTGTTGAGAGTTCATTTTTGGAATGATGAATGTTAATTACGGGTTGAATAAAGTTCTTGCATAATGTATCACCACAGAAAAATCTCACAGCTAGAATCTCATCCATCCCAAACCATTTTTACCAACATGCCCTGCACTGGTCCCAATAATATTGTAAAAGAAATTATCCCTAGGGGTTAAACTGGGAAGTAGATGGTCGGGAAGCCCTAATTCTTTAAAGGGTGCCAACAGTTTTGGAATGACACCGTTCAGTTTATAAGTTCTCAACACTGAAATTATGCAAATGTGATTAAAACAAGTTTTCAATACATCTACAGTAATGTCCCAAGGGCTTAATTTAACTAAATACAACTTGCTGGTCATACTTTAGATATCGACAATTATGCAATATCGCACGAGCAAGAGTGCTGATGTACTGAATATCCGTGTGTGAACACGGCTGTGATTTGGCCGTAGGCACGAGTACCGTGGAGTGATACAAACAATATATATGAAAATATGAAATATATATCCTGTTATAATAAATATCAGAATGCTTGGAATGCTGCTCGTTCAATCAAATTAGTGGTCCGGACCTAACTGTAGTATTATCTCGAAATATTGTTTGATTGTTTTTCTGGCAAAGAAGATTGATTGCAATTTAATTGAATAAAATATACTTTTGCTTTAATGATCAAATGCATGGTTAGCGGTTAACAACTGCCTTGACTTTCCTATTTAAAAATGGCTATTTCAAATGAAATCACAACATAAACATGATCATCATTATGTCTTGCAAAGAATTACATTTATTTCAAATTATAGAATTGCATCTCAGATCGTCTAAGATGATTATGCCTAGTGTAACGCTAACCCAGGACACTGCCCCTCCTTGCCGGCAGAGGAAGTGATCTCAGGAGTTCTAGCATGACCTCTGACATGCATTTCCAGTTCACATCCTGATTCTATAGAATACAAGCTCAAGGTTTAACTTAACTGTGAAGTTTTGCAATTCCTAGTGGGTGAGTCTTGTGTATTGCTGCCTGTCATTGCTGTTATTGACCATCTGCCTGTTCAATAAGAGTACTCTCTGGATTACCTAATGGCTTTGTTATGTCTTGTCTGCTCATGCTTTGATATCGGGATTGTGTTATCAACTCGGTTTACCTAAATTTTGTAATAAAATACCTCTCCACGTGGGTCCTGGTTTGTTACAGAAGATTTTGCCTTCTACCATGGATCCAGTGGAGGTTTGGGATTTGCAATCATCGGTTGATTCCTGAGGCCACTAGCTCCAGCAGATTTGTTGCACTCACTAGTCAGGATCCTCGAACAGCAGTGAGTACCTCAGTGCAATCCATACACCCAGAAATAAACACACCAAAGCTTTGTGTTCCCCTACCTCAGAAACATGACAGGTCCCCAGGCAAATGTAAAGGCTTCTTCATACAATGCACTTTCCTTTTCTCCAGTTCGCCCTCCCTGAACTCCTGGGACATCAACAGATTATCTCTGATTATGTTACTGCCTTTTCCCTGTTTGTGGAGGAAAGGTCATTACAGTGCTGAATGCAAATCAAGTCCACAGAAAACATTTACACAAGTGAGTGCCAGGAACTTCATGGACAAGGAAGTAGAAAAGCAAGCAAAAGTTCCACTGGTTCCAATGAAATAATCCTTCAGTACTCATGCTTTAGAAGAAGGCCCCCTGGACAATGGAATTGTAAAATTGAGGACCATCTCCCTAACAATGTGCCCCAGGCTTCTACATAGTAAATCCATCTCCTTAACCATAATCCATCTCCCTTCACAACCCTATAGTGCCAGGCTTTCCGCATCTTGCAGCTTACAAGCCTTCTATTCTCTGGAGTATGGGATAATTAAAAGCGTAGAGCACCCAGCATTACAGTGGCTTTATCTCCTTTCCATGTAGGTCACATGTCAAAAGTCCCAAAACTGCACAAGATGTTCAAAAGGCTCCGAATTACCCCCATATCACACATGGGACTGTGCCATTAACCTCTTGCATTAACCCTGTGCAGCCAAGATTACCCATTATTAGATGTCCTTCCAGTTCCCTGGCCATTGCAGGCATCTTCTTTGTGGAGAAAAAGGATGGCAGTATCAGATTCTGCAATGATTACTATAGCCTTAATGTAGTCAAAATTAAATACCATTACCCATTACTGTTGGTGGCATCAGCACCTGAAGAGGATAATGCAGTGTTTATAATCTGATTAGGATCAGAGAGGGGGAAGAGTGGAAAACAGCTTTCATCAATGCATCAGGCTGCTATGATTATCTGGTCGGAGTCTATATCAATTGCATTCTTATTTTCTCACTGCTTAAGGGCAAATCCAAATCTTTCAAGTGGATTAACTCTGCGTCTGAGGCCTGAAGGATGTCAGTCATCCTGACCCATTATTGCCATTCATAGTAGACATAGAGAAATAGAGATAGAGAAGGATCGGAATAGGGGCAATTCTGTCACAACATTATAGAAATCCTCTGAAATTACAGCCCTGTGCTTTCAAAGGAAATGTAACCAGCAAAGGTACTAGCGGGAGGGTGCCGGAACTTCTCAGAGACCACAGAAACCTTAGATATGTTTAACCTCATGTTAAACAACGATCTCACAGGATTAATAAAGAACTTATCAAACATCCTTGCTGACATATAGCCCACGCTTTCATTACAGATCTGTCCAAGTCCAAGGCTTTACCACCATAGTATTCATTTTTGACTACTTCTTGAAAGCCTGTCATCTTGTGCCACTCCCCAAACTCTCCATTGCCATGTAGACAGTTAAAATTATACATATATTGCGGTGTTCCAGTACTACGGTATCCCACATTGTTTCTGACAAAGCGGAGCAATTCACGTCACAGGTCTTCAAAGCATTCTGTCAAAAATTCAGTATCAATGTCACTCTTATCAGGTAGAACACCAAATAACACCAAACAATCAACATGACTGAAATGTGGGGGTGAGAAACCGCTTCATCTGGAATGAGAAACAGCTCAATAGCTTTAACATAATTTTGCAAAATATTCCTATTTCTAGGGTTTCAGTAAGTTATGCTGTTTTTGGCCAATTGCCTGTTCATTTGGATTACTCTCTTGTCTGCTCATGTTTTGCTTTTATATCTGGATTGTGATATCAACCCTAATTACTTGGATTTCTTTGTAATAAATTGCCTGCACATGGATCTTCATTCTCCTCCTGAATCTGAATCCTGAATCTTTAAACCTAACCTTAACCACTTAGCATAAGAAGAATTTTTTTGTTGTTGTTCTTTTTATTATTATTACACATAATTACACAGATCTCTTTAAGGATGAATGTAAAACTGTGTCATTCTGAACATGCCAGTTGCCATGGGAACAGAACACCTGCACACCTGGCTGCATTGACATGTTGTGGATGTGTGTGTGTGTGTGTATGTGTGTATGTGTGTCTTTCTCAATATACTCTTTTGCTCCACTTGTTTTTTAGTTTCATGCACCACTTCATCAGCCTTTCAAAAGTCTGTTTTTAGCCACATCACAGAGCTTTGATACACATGATAAAAGCTGTTTCACTTGTCTTTGGTAAATGCGTGCGTGTATGTACTGAGTACACACAGACCTTGTAGGATACAAATATGTGTCACTTTATCAGTATGTTTCCATAGCTATCTTTTTAAAGAGGAATCAAACTCTTTGCCATGCTATTTTATTAGCCTTGCTGTTTTTTAGTGTAGCATCAATGTAGGCCAATCAAGATCAATGTTCTAGGACTCCCCAAGTAACATGAGTTCCAAGAACAGTTGATATGAACACACCAACTCATATTTTAAATGAATGTAAACTACACTTGGAAAATCTATTTGTTGTCCAACAGCATTGTCTGTTGTCATGACCATAACACCAAATTTCAAAATAATCTAAAAATCATGACCTGGACACCTGTGGTGTGTGGTGTATGTGTGTGTATGTGCATATATGTTGAGACCTTCCCTCACATGGTGACATACAGTATGAGGCAGTATTTAGAATGAGCTATCTTTCCTTGAAACTTTCTTGCCAAGTCGGCAAGTCCTAGTAGTTATCTGGTGTATATAGAACCACAGTTACATGTGTAACTAGTATTCTATTTGACCCTTCCTAACCTCCAGTGGCAGTGAGAAGCGCTTGGAAATGTTTGCCAGCATCATGAGGAAGAGGACTCACCTAATTGAAAAGGTTCTCAGAGAAGCCTGCTGTACTCACACCAATGGGAGGGGCAGTAGTGATCTTGTAGAGCATCATCAGTGCATCCATCAGGTGACACCACCTTTGAAGGCATTGCTGGCTGGTATGCGGCCACATCCGACCTGCTCGTGATCCATCATATTAGCTATAATGGATGCTATTGAGTTCAGGTGCAGCTGAGGTAAGGTGTGTGGAGTCCCCCTTTAAAGCTATTTTTGCACTGTGGTATAGTGAATTCTGTTGTGCAAAAGAATGCGTGTGCTGCACAGTACATCCAGTCCTACTATACATCTTTACACTGACTTCCACAGCTAGTTTCGAGCCTATCAGTGCCACCAATGAGGTAGCAGAAGTCAACCCAGACTCTTCTTCAGGTTCTCCTGAGGCCAGATTTGAACAAATGCTAGGTCATTTCATCCAAGTCTGGATGTATCTCATGGATGCAGTTATAGATATAGCATTGGATGTTTGTGATGCAGCTCTGAATTGTAACAGTCGTAACTCCTAAATCATTGATTTTAACTGAGCAGTGTCTGCCTCCTGGTCATTAATTCACCTAGAAAACAAAACAGACTGCTTTCTGGCTGATTAGGCCACTGGCTTGGGTTACAATCGACTCAGAGTCAGGGTCTAAATCTGCTTTCTGAGCATGCCACATTGGCATTGGCATTGGAGTGCTGCACAATCACTGTCTTAATTGAACACTGTCCTCTTAAGATGGTCAATGCTGAGGCACTGAGTACATAACTGGTGCCCTTCTTCAGCTATCAAGGGGTTCACACAATGGCTGCATGAGTGTAATTCTTGCAGCATGGCTCCTAACAACATGGTGTAGGTTTTGTGGAGGTTCTCTGGAAAAATAATACTTGTAATGTTTTAAAAAAAAAAATACACTCACCTCAGTAGAAGAGGGTGGGAGGAGAATATCCCCATCTTTGGAGGACCTGTAGCTCGAAACGTATAGCTCCATATTGTGTACATGCTGACTCGCTAGTTTCATTTAATATTCTCAGGTTTGTTTTTTTAAGTTTCGTTTATTATTCTCAGGTTTATATCTTATTTTTCTAAGTTTCATTCAGGGAGGCGTGATGGCACAGCTGGTAGCGTTGCTGCCTCACAGCTCCGGGGTTGTTCTCCGTGTTCTCCTCATGTCCGCATGGGCTTCCTCTGGGTTCTCCGGCTTTCTCCACACCTGCCAAAAACATGCCAATAGGTGGATTGGCTATTTTAAATGGCCCGTAATGTTTGTGCATGCATGGTGCTCGTAGATATACTTGTATCCCATCCAGGGTGTATTCCATCACTGCACCCAGTATTCCCAGGATAGGATTTGGAGCCATCTCTACCTTGACTAAGATAAAGTAGTTATTGAAGCTGAAGCTGAATGAATGAGTATGTTTTTTCATGTTAGTTCCTGAATGGCTCCCCATTATGTACACAAAAGATTCATAATGAATGAACCTTATGCTAAGGAGAAAAATGACTGTTTAAACTGCAAGCGTAGTATTTTTCTCAATATTATATGTGTTTATACTGTTCTATATACTATATTTGTATATAACAATGTACAGTATATTTGTAGATGTATTGACAAGTATGCCTATGTATGCCTATATAGGCTACACACTCTGCTTTAGACCTGTGCATTGTATTTTACCACCACCTTGTGGTCGTTTGAAGTATTACACAAAAATCTTTTGGAAAACACACACACAAGAAACCTTTAGTTTTCTGTTGAAGTAAATCTCACTCAATCACTCACTTCCAGTTAGAGCTTTATCCTGATAAGGGTCGCAAGGATGTGGGGGTTATCCTGAGATCACAGGGCGTGAGGCAGGAATACACCCTGGATGGGACGGCATTCCATCACAGGGCACTATCCACAGACACACATTCACACACTCACTCACACTGATGGACAATTTCAGACTAAGGCCTGAAGTAAGTCTGTACAAATTAGATTTGCTGCAGGAAAAGGTCAACTGATTCATTGATTCAACTGTTTGTGGCAGACAAACAGTGCTTTAGAATGTTATGTGGACATAAAAACATGAAACATCTCACTGATACCGCTTCCTGTGTAGAGACAGCCGCTGATGGTTATCTGATATTTACCCAGAACAATGAGATGTGTTCAGAGATTAGTGACTGCTGCTCTTCAACTGCTGACTGTTCACATGACATGTCACACACTTACAGACACACTCTATTTATTTAATGTACATTTTTCACAACAGATGATGGATGAGTCATGGGAAAATATGTTGCAAGCACGAGGAATGCATTTAGTGGGACATAATGACATTTGTGACATTGACATAAATAAATAGATATTGATATAAATGGCACCCCGATCATGGAATCCCCCATTTAAAGGTGCATTAGTTGATTTTTTTTTTTAATTCCTTATTTGTACAAATAACCTGGAAGATATTTAGAACATGATAAATATATATATTGGTTAGTCATGAAACTGCGCTTTTACTCCTGTTTAGATAATTTCAAACAGGACTAAGCAGTGACCTTGAAATTTAGGAAATTGTAGGTTGTTCTCTAATTGTGATCTCCACTGTATGTGATGATGAGTGTGATTGCGATGATGGTGGTATTAGTAGAGTGTACAGCTTAAGGGCAGTGGTGGCTCAGTGGTTAAGACCTGCGCTCTGACCCCAGCGAAAGGGTGCGAAGAAAAGAATTTCACTGTGCTGTAATGTAATGTAGATGAGGAGGTGACAGAGCTGGACAGACTAAAAGACTAATTCTGCATTTGAATTCATTTTTCAAGTCATTCAGGGTAGATTTTGACCTTACTAGCAGGTATGAACACAGCCATGAAGGGGGTGATGTTTTGTTTCTGTAATTGCAGGCTTTGTCCACATGGTGGCAGCAGAGAGTGGTTAATCTGGTCCGCGGCGTTCCTCCTGAATCACGACGCTGCTGAAGCTTCCACCGCCCGCATAGGGACAGAGTCAAAGCCCCGCCCGTCCTGTGTTCACGTCTTATCTCGGTTTAACGGGAGTTGTATATTCGTCGGAAGCTTAACTTCATACTTAATTCGCCTGGAAGCACAGTGGACCATCTGGTTACACAAAGTAACCAGATCTTTGAGTAAATATTGCGTGATTCTGGTAACACCATGCTGGGACGCGGTCGGACTCCATCCCCGAGCGGTAGCTTAGCCGCTGCCTGTTAGATAGCTAGTTAGCCCACAGTAAGAGGACTGGTTTTTTTTTTGGGTTGTTTTTTTCCCTGAGGTAGGTTATATGTCTGTAATCTAGAATGGGTCTATACTGGTGTGATAAACTATCTCCTGATAGACCGGGCAGTGTATGACAGTAGAAGAAATAAATTTGGTTCCTGCAGCGAGGAGACGCCTCACTGACGCCGGAACATCGCTCCTCCTCAGGCACGGAGAGCAACTCGAGCCCGCGGCTCCGAAAGCGGCCTAAGAAAACAGAACAGACTTTTCTTCTTTTGAAGACTTCGGATTGGACTCGGTTTCACGTAGCGGGGCGAAAGCAGTTAGGAGAAATGTTCACAGTCTAACAGAAGTTATTTAATGTGTTTGGTTTTAGTAAACGGTTTTAAAACTACAGAATGGCGTCTTATGTGGATAGCAGTTTTCGTCAGGCGATTATGAAGAACCCCAGCGACAGGACGCAACAGGTAAGAAACCGAATGCCTGTTAGCTAACACTGAATTCGTGTTTTCTTCCTTATACAAGAAACTCGGTTACAGTAATAGTAATAAGAACCATTCCGAATTCAGTTGTGAAGAAGGAAGTTTTTGGTGTAAGAAACATCCATTTATTGTTTTGTAAATATTGTCAGCGAGCTAAGCTGCTAATTGAACATCGTAGCTACCGTTACTTGGGATATAGGACTCAGTTTGGACTTGTTTGTAGACCGTAATAACAAACCATATGATTTAAACATTAGTTTTATTATTTTTTTAGTTTTTTTTTTTAACATGAACGTTTTTGAGCTGAGTGAGGACAAATGCTAGCTAGCTAATCAGATTTAGTGTTTTTTTTTTTTTTTTTTTTCCCCCCTCTTGTGGTTGTTCTATTTTAGCCGCGTTACTCACGCGCTGGTTCAGTGGCTCAATCCCAAAAAGACTCCTAGTCCCCTATATAAGTGCACTACGTCATGTATGAAATATCGGCTTCTACGCCCTACCTAGTGCATTTATTAGTACAATAAGGAGCCGATGTGGATTCAGCCCGCGACTCCAGGGTCAGTGTAATTAAATCCAAGACGACCAGTCTGACATCTGTATACATTTACAGTGTAATATTGTGATAGACCGCAGCATTTTTCTGGGCTTCCTACACGGCCCTGTATTTGAGTTGCAAATTATGGTATGAGCTCATGGAGCTTGGGAGAGAAAAGAAAGAAAGAGAAGAAAAAAAAAAACTGACAAGGCTTTTTCAGAAAGTGAGATGCCAGGCTTTGAGAAAAATTGTAAATGTAAAGAGTGACGTCAGCAACCAAACAATGCGCCTAATTGTTTAAAGGTGCAATTGTCAAAATTTTTCTAACTTCTTACTAGTGCAAATAATGTGTAAAATTATGTAGAAATAAAAAAAATATCAATAATATAAGGGAAATGGTTTACATAGCTGAAAAAAAAAACAGTTTGGAAAACTGCCTTCCGTTCCGGAAGTTTTGTTTATGTTTGGATTAGCCTCCTGTCAATCATTTTATAGACACGCCCCCAAATTCCTCTCATAAATCGCTATGGTTGCATGTTTATAGCGTTATAACTTGGCTTTCATGCTGCTGAATCTCTGATTGTGCTCAGAAATGATGCCATGGCAGTCCTTGCTAATGGGCACTAGTTAGCATGCTAACTCTAGATGAACCAGCATAAGTTTTGAGGGAGGAACTTTGTGCACATGGGTTGAAATGAGTCTAAAAATCATCCAGATCTCCGGCTATTTTTCACAAATCTTATCTAATGCACCTTTAAATGTTCACTCGTACCAGACCGCTTTTGAATGCTTAAATCTGATTGGTCAGAAGGCGTTGATTCATTTTCAATAACAGTAGCTCGGACAGTAGGCGGGTTTAAAAACCATGTCGTTATTTAACAGAGAAAAAGGCCTAATCATCAAAATGGTGACACTTCGTATAAAGAGACGCTTAACATTTATGGAAGGAGTCTCCAGTTCAAATGTCAGTGCTTTGTAACAGTCACAGGAAAGTCTTGAGAGCTTTGCAGTTTCTCAGTAATGTGACAAGCCGCCTTATTAATTTTTTAAGAGAGTCTGGTGAGAGAATGATTGTGTATAGTGTTATCATGTAAGTGGTAACGATTATATCACACGAGGCGTAATAAGCATTTACACCTAATAATGCCCCCAATCCTTCCTCTGAAAACGCAGCTTCCTTTTATTTAGAATCAGGAGAGGCTACGGGGGTTTTACCAAAAACAAAAAAACAAAACAAAGAAACACGGTGTTTTTGATAAGCGATAGCTATGGTCAGCGGCAGACGGGAATTTTTTGGCGTTTCGGTTTCCCGGGAAGTTACATCGCTGACAGCCAATGACTTCATCCTTCTGTGTCTGTTTGTAGATCTAGACAAAAACATGAAGCACCACACACACACACACACACACACACACACACACACACCTTTCTGTGCATTTCCCACTGATTCAATCTGGGCTAAAGAAATCACCGCAGTGGTTTGGAAATTCATAAATGCAGATATGCGATTCCACTGAGTGGTGGAGAGTGCAGGATTCAAAAACATCTTAGAGCTCCAGAGAGCTGCGTGACTTTGACAGCACAACCAGCTAACAGCAGAATT
>CM075001.1:10832470-10863520 GCA_037576825.1 Pangasius krempfi
ATTGCGAGTTCGAATCTCGATGATTTGCTGAGAGCGAAAGTTAACCGTGCTGTCTATGTGGAAGGGGCATACCCTCTTGCTCTCTCTTTCTGTCTGTCTCCCGTGTCAATCAGAGCTGCATTAGCCAATCACAGGCGTCTGTGAGCTCGTGTATGCGTAAGAGGGCAGATAGCCTGTGTTTTTCAGTATGAGACAATGCAGTAGATGTCTCAAAGTGTCTCCGAGGGAGGACGAGTTCGCCTTTACCCTCCGCGGTTGCTAGCTGTTGTATGATCAGGCAGGTTGTTTAGCGGGGGGCGGGGGGGAATGAGTTGGCACATCTTCCTTTCTGTCTTTCGCACTTTGTCCACATTCTAAGCTTCCATTTACGCAGATGGAGAACGTTTCGCAGCACAGCGGCCTGCCTATAAAGTTTCGAACAAGATTAGAATTAGCAAGACAAATTTGTCTTGATAAAGGGCAAAACTTGGTGTACATTAATTTCTCTCTCTCGCTCGCTCTTTTTCCTCTGTCTCTCTTTCTTTCTTTTTTCTTTTTTTTTTTTCTTCATAGCTTATGCAAAGTGCAGCTGTACCTCTGCCTTGTGTAGCTAAACTCTGCAAGGCGAGTTGCTGCACAGCTCTTGCCTGCAGCATTTCTATTTCTCACACACATTGTCTCGCACCCACACACAGTCTTCCGGTGCATGCGGTCAGGACGTTCAGGTAAAATCGTCTGTACAAACTGTTTTGCTCTCAGAAGCTCAAACCTGCAACAAGCCGTTTTTCGCACTTTTTTTTTTTCTTTTTTCTTTCTATTCTTTTCCTTCTCACAGCACACCACACCGCAGCTTGTGTATATATGTGTATGAGAGACAACGCTCGTCTGTGCTGTGTGTGTGTGTGTGTGTGTGTGTGTGTGTGTGTGTTTATTAGGGCTGTCAGGTTTCTTTAAACAACGCGTTTGAATTGTTACTTGAAATGCTTCATGTTTTAAACGCATTCTTGTGACGATAATCATGAGGAACTAAATATAATCTTGAGCGTAAATCATAGCGGTTCATAGAAGTGGATATCAAAACAAGTAGAAGTGAAGAACACACACTGTTGACTGCTATATTAGGAGCACTATACATCATCTTGTCCTCCAGGAAAGTATGACTTAAAACAAAACAAAACAAATAGCCCAGACGTGTAATCTGCTCGTCTGATTTGTCTGCCCCCGTGTCTACTCGCTCCTCGACCCTGAGGTGATTTTTAAAAAAAATTTATTTATTTTTTCTGAATCACATCCAGTTCTCCCCTGCCATCCGTTTCCCAACACGCACAGACGTTTACCCGTGAACGCGTCTGGGTGTGTGATGGCGCACGCAGGAGTCGAGGTGAAGCATGTGATGGCATTTCCTGTCGAATGACTCCATGCTGACGAGGCCGTCGCCGGAGGAAACAGGAAAAGCGTCTTAAAAAAAAAAACCAGAAGGAAATAAAGAGGCTGGAGAACAATTGCTTGAAACCTCAAGCACTGAGGCAACATTTTTTATTTATTTATTTCTTTAAAAAAAAAAAACATTTCAGAATAGCAGTTTTGTTTCTTACATAAGGTCCTGTCTGACCGGCAAAAAACAAAAACAAACAAACCACAGGAATTTTTTTTTTATTTTTTTTTTTGATACGCTGTACCATAAGACCTGCTTGTTGCATATCCGTTTTCGTATCCCGTTTGCATCCGATACCTCGGGGAACGAGTACTCCAGTTTCTTTTTGACGCCGTGCTCTTTGAAGGATGCGCGGACGAAAGCGCGCACACCTCGGCAAACATTTTCCTTTGTGTTTTTTTTTTCCCCGTCCTTTGTTTGTTCCTTCCCGCACAAAGGAACGCGCGCACAAAGGCCGTCTCGGGCTACGCGCGCGTCAAAGCAGGCGCACTCCTGCCCTCGCATTCTGAACACGCCACCGGGAGCGAGATTTAATGGCTCCAGCAAGTGGAAACAGGTGTAGGAATCCCAACGTATATGATTCCTAGCTTTTCCACACCCTCGTTAGGTTGTGTAGCGAGCAGTAAGAAGTATCCACGTTCTCGCTCTTACTTATTCTCAATATTACTTATGGAATATCATGTCACGATTCTGGGAAACATGATGGGGGTCGCGGTCGCAAAACAGTAGCGCAGCGAAACGAGACGAAACCTGTTTTAAAGATCAAGCGCAAACTTGTAACATCAGACCAGTAGTGACGTACTGAAAACGTCCTACACTGAAAAGCAAAACCTTCGCCGCATTGCGAAGGTTTCAGTGGTAGTTTGGTTAAGTGTTACTGAATAAATCCCTAATCCAAACCGAAATTTTGTTAAACCTGCTACCAGGACAGAGCGAAATGACGATATATTATCGATATCGCGATCTAATTCATCACAGTGATACGACATATCGCTCTGTCCTAGTAGCAGGTTAGAAAAAAATATCGGTTTGGATTAGGGATTTGTGCAGCAATACCAATTCAGTTCACCAAACCTACCACTGAAACCTTCGCAGTGCGGCGAAGGTTTTGCTTTTCAGCGTAGGACGTTTTCAGTACGTCACTAACGAAAAGCAGTAACGTAGCGCAGCGGAATGTAACGCTGGCTAATGTTGACTTCTGATGCACACTCAGTGTTTAATTACCCGAAAAGGACAGACGCTGTAGCCATGCCGAGACGCTCGCTTCCCAGGAATTTGAGTGCTTGTCATTCTTTTCGAGTTAAGCTAGTTACTTTTTAACCAAAACAGGAGGAAGTCGGAGCTTTCACTTGCTCGATGAGCTAGCTAATGAGGTTTTTTTTATAGACACGTTTTCACGTTAACAGCCTGAATTCATCTGTTTGGGAAGACATATCGATGCGACGTCTGTTTGAGTAAACTATAATAACTAAAAACTAAAATGTTTTATGAGAAGGATACACTAAGGTCAAAGGAGTTTGGTATGAATCAGCACTTTTTTTTTTTTTGGGTCATTTTTAAGTCTATAAAATAAGACTCCCTTTAGTGTCGTGAGTGGAATGGAATAACATAAATTTAAAATTTCGTTGTACCTGTGACAATGACAATAAAGACATATTCTATTCTTCATAAGGTGGTGTTTGTTTCTCTCTCTCTCTCTCTTTCTTTCTTTCTTTTCCTCCCCCTCCCAAACGAAGCTCTCCACCTGCTCAGCCAGCTGCAGTATCTCTTCTCTTTTCCCAGAACAGCAGACTTTGGTTTCATAATGTGGTTTATAAAAAAAAAAAAAAAAAAAAAAAAAAGAAAACAGCTGAATAAAGTATTTTGGGAAAAGTAAGTGCCCCCCCCCTCGTGTTTACACAAATAGTATAAGGAACAGAATATAAGCGTCTGGATGTACTTTCTCCAGCCCTGACTTTGTCTTTCTGTTCCTCTCTCTCTCTCTCTCTCTCTCTCTCTCCCCCCCTTCTTTAGAAGCGATGTGTCAGTGCTGATGTGTGCATTATCGCCAACACTTTTGCTCCTATAAACGTGCAGTACCAGCATTTCTAGTCTAACCTCCAGACTATTTTTGTGTACTGCGCCGATAAAAGCGTGTACAGCGGCGAAAACGAGCAGCGATGGTGCCCTGGGTCGTGTCGGGCCAAAGGAAAAAAACAATAAATCAATAAATATGAAGACAAGATTGGCAGGCCAAATATAGATGACTTTTCACTGGAATCGTGACTTCATGCAAATATAGCCTGACATCTATGTTTGTGTTTGAATAGTCAATATATATATATATTTTTTTTTTTCCTCACGTGATAATCCGAAACAAGGGGCGAAGATGAATTTCGAACTTTCCTTATTTCTGCATTTCTGTTCCTCTCTCCCGCTTTAAAAATGACATGGCAGTGCCACGTTTAGTGTAAGAGAAGGAAACGTGCATTTCTTCCTTCCGCATGAAGGCGTTTATAGGAACATCTCGTCACCGTGCTGTTGCGTGTTTTTTTTTTATTTTTTTTTATGTTCTTGACGATAAATTCAGAAGGCAGCTTGTAGACGTCTTTCAGTTTCTCTTTGCACACTTCGTTGGATTGTGTGTGAACGCTGGTCATATCGACCGCATGACTTTACCTTTGATCCATCCCTAGACATGGCCACACACACGCACACGCGAATGATGGTAATAATAGCAAAGGTCTTTTTTTTTGAGAGAGAGAGAGAGAGAAACGATGCCGATGATGGAAAACATGTTGCTGGAGAAGTAAACTCGCCTCCCACGGTGATTTGTTGTTAAGCGCTTATTTTTTTTTTGAGTCAGTATCATCCCAAAATGTTAATAATCGAGGCGATGATGGATAGACGGTTTGGAATTAAGGTTTTCCTGAGGCAAGGCTAGCCCCCGTTATTACCACACGAAGCCGAATAAAGCTGGCTGAAGTACAGGACGTCTCAGCCGGCCAGCGTCTCGGACGATGCCTCGGTATTCCCTAGCTCAGAGCGTGGAATTCTCTTTAATAGACTCTCAGGAATGTGTGTAACGCAGGGTCAGAGTTGACCTCTCGACTCGAGCGGGGGCTTCTGGGACAGCTGCTGCCCTCATTCAACCAAAGCGCAAGCGCGTCCCGCTCAGAATGCGCAGCGCACTCCAGCACTTACAGCATCCGCTCTCCAGACCGCGGTCTGAGCAGCGCAAACGTGTAACGCTGTGACTGTTGTCATGACCTTTAACCTCACATTGTTTGGAAGGGTTATTCCTGAGCACCTAAATTCCTCTGCCCTCACACACCCAGCTGGTACTGACCATTTTTAACTGTCTGCTCCGCTTGACCTCTGAGGCGCTTGACGCTATACATCAAAGTCGGGCTGTGTATCACGCCACACCGTCGGCGTGAAGCCACGTCAATGCCGCCGCTTAAAAACCAGCTATGCGTTCTGGCATGCCTAATCTCTCGATGGCTGAGTGACTTGTTTTAAGCCCTTTCTTGTTGGTGCGTTTTTTGTCTTAACCCTCTTTTCAAGTCACTCGGACAAAACGGTTAGCTCGGGTCAGTATTCACGTAGCTACAGTATTCACGTAGCTACACTCACTGGCCTGACTATTCGCTACGTCTGCTCGCTATCAGAACCTAACAGACTGTCATGTTCAGACATTTACATGCACAGATTAAGCAGAACTCAGGATCCTTGAAAGAGGAAATGACCATTGTGCAGCGTAAGACGTGTTACCAGCAGTTATGTAACTTCTTAAATTTGACATTGGTTCATCTGTGGCAGAGGGTTTTTATCCCCAATTTTTTATTATTTTTTTTTTACCACAGGATTGCACAATCCAGTTCATGCCTTCTGGTCACTAGCAAAGAAACTCTAAGCTAATTTCCTCATCGAACTACAATTTCATTTTAATATGTTTTTGGTTTGTTCAAGACAAGATTGCGCATAGATTGGGGCGTGGTCATTGATCAGAGAGGTGGGGTTAGACTGAAGTACACTGGGTGTACTCCATCGTTATGCCGATCTGTAACAGGATTTCGAATGATGACTGGGTTACTTAAGGCATGGCCACCATCAGCCAATCAGCTCGCAGCCAGCATTTCCCCGTGGTTACCTCTGAAAGACAGCGAAACTTTGAAAAGCATGTTAACGTGTGGTTTTGGTTAGAAATGGCCGCCGCGGGCGCTACTCGAGAAAAGTGCTTGGACCCCGTAGATCAGCACTTGTGGTTATTTTTGAGATATATATATATATTTGTGGATCTTTGTTGGTAGTTCATAAAAGCAGGGCTTCTGATGGTTCCGCCTAGTTCGAGCCTGATCTGGCGTTTGTGGGCGTTTCCCCAGCGTTCTCCGGTTTCCTTCCACCTCCCAAAACATGGCAGTAGGTGGATCGGCTAGCGCGAAATGCCCTCAGGTGTGAACATTGTGTGTATGAACAGTGCCCTGTGATGGATATCTAATCTCGGGTGTGTTCACGCCCCCAGTGTTTCCGGATCCACGGTGAAGATGAAAGAGTGTCGAATGCATAAGTAACGCATACATACGCGTTAATATTGTGTTGCGCTGTTTTCTTGCTGTTTAGTCATCACCCTTTCTTTTCCTTTTTAGTATTCCGGCTATCCCGCGTTTCCTCCGTTACAAATACTTACACTCAGAGCTCAGAACCGAACGCTCCAAAGCGGCGTGACGATTTTCTCACTTCATTCTCATTTCTCATAGCGATGTGTGACGTGTACGTGCGTGCGTGCGTGTGTGGTTTCCCTCGAGATGAACATTCCGTATGTTTACCGTACTCGTGGACAAAGCCGAGTATGTACACATACAAAACAGTGTGTGTTCCTAGGCTTGGTGTGATCATCAATGACTCAGCTTAGTGCTTACACACACACACACACACACACACACACACACACACACACACACACACACACTCCCTCTTCCTCCTCCTCTCTTTTGAGATCCTCTCTGTTGACTGAGCGAGTGTTCGAGTATCGATTTGGCCGAATGCTTGTGTTTTGTCGATAACTGGCTTTTGTTGTGTTTGTGCACAATGTTGTGCGCACCAAACATGCAACAACAGCAACAACAACAACAACAACAAAAATCCTAAACCGTGAGGAAATCAGCGTGTTCTCACACCGTACAGAAAGATGGAGCTGCACATCCAGCATCCTGTTGGACTTGTTTGTGGTTTTAATACGAACAACAAGCAGCATAGTCTTTGTTAATCTAATGTTTACACTCATATCTTCCTCGAGTTCCTTCTCTCTCTCTCTCTCTCTCTCTTTCTCTTTCTCTATCTATTTTAATCCTAGCTCTGTCATCAACCTCGGCCTGTGTTATATCACTGACCGTACGTGCTCAGTGGTCAGAACGCTTCAACACGTTACATAATGTCGAAAGGCATCTCATGACCGTTCTGGCGTGAGAACAGAGAGCTCCGCGCGTCCTCTTCAAGCCGCAGATCATCAGAGCTGATAATCGGCTCCAAAACCCGTGCTTGAAAAACCGCTATACTCTATTAATAGCTTCAAAGGTTAGGTACATATCGTCTCTAGCACCCTTGCGTTATAGTAGGCATCGAACTCGTAACTAGACTTAATTAAATAATAATACGGTACTAATGATGTTTATCAGATGGCACATCATGAGAATGTTATTAAGTGCTTATATCAGCCGAGCGAGACACGCGGACTAGCACAAGGTGATGGTGTTCTGTAGGTTTTTAATCATTCTGCAACATAAGTACCCGCTGCACTGTCTCTAATTTCCTTTTCGCATGCCGTGTGCGTGTGCGCAAGGTGAAGTATTTTTGGTGCAAAGCAGGTTCGCGTCTTGATGACTTGAAACACGAGCGCACGCTAAGAAAACCAAGCATTATCAGCGCCGCAGGAGCAAAAGATCAAGAAACGTATGACCATAAATGAGCCAGGTCCAGGCAGTTACGAGCTAGGGACGTCGCGTTTCTTCTGTCTCTCGCAACGACCACAAACACAAAAACTGAGCACTAATTACGAAATATTACTCGCAAAAACACAAGTTATGTCATGACACGTGAACAGTGTGTGCGCGAGTGTGTGCGAAGACTTCCTGTTACTTTAGAGGAGGCTTTTCCCGTGCTCTGACGTGAGCCGCGTTTTTAATCAGACGCGGTTTTTCTGTTCCAAATAAAGCGGCGTAGCACCACGGCATGTTCCGTACCGCTTGGATTCGGTTTGACTTCCGTTTTATTCGTGTAGCGCTCTTAACACTTAACCGGCGCTCGCTGGATGTTTTTTGTTTTCCGCACCGTTTCGTGTAAACCCTAGAGGGAGGAAACCCCAGCCGGTCAGAGTCCCCTTTTGAAACCACTTTTTTTCTTCTTCTTCTTCTCTGTTTTTTGTTTGACGTGACTGGGAGCGTGTGAAATCTGAATAATCGTATGAAGTGTGCTGCATGAATGCGCAGGTGTTCCTATTAAATTGACCATCGCATGTGATTTCCTTATTATCGTTTTCTTATTAAATGATGAATTGCTCGTCTTTCTAGACGTTCAGATGGACGAGCAGTTTCCGGCGAACTCGCTCTGCCGCTCCACCCTGAACCCTGCAGACTCGTGCCTCTGGAATGTAGGAATTCTGTCGGGGGGAGGGAGGGGAGGGGAGGGGAGGGGGCCGTGCGGGCAACCCGGGCGCAGGCGGAAATGCCGCGTTCTGAAAATAAACATCGGCGACGCACAAATCCACCAATCGCAAGCGTGCGTGAGTTTTGAGTTTTGAAAGCGCGTGCGGCCATGCTGGCCTCGTAACGCCGCATGTGTGTATGTGCGCCGGTGGAAAAAGCGTTCTCCGGCTGCACTGGGACAGAAGCGCGCACACGTCCGAGAGATCGCTGGAATACAGAAATAAGAGTTAGATTAGATAGATTTAGTAAATATTTAACGACGTGTTTTTGACTAAGTGATTGAATAAAACTGTTTTGTTTTTTTTGTTTTTTTTAAAAAAAGGTATGCGTGGACTAATAATGTCGGATTACACATATTTGAATTTTTCTTTTTTTTTTTTTAATATAAAGAAAGTGTGTGGATTTTTTTTTTCTTTTTTTTTTTTCTCCCCCCCTCAAAGGAATTTCCCCTTAAAAGCAACTGCATGTGGGATCTCCAGAATGACAAGAGTTTCCATTCCAGTATTTAGTTTCCATTTCATATCAATTCTGCTGACTGCTCCTACCGCTGCTCTGACTGAGGTGCCACCGAATGCTTAACTCAGAGTTTCCCGTGGTTAGAGGGCTAAAACAGAAAGGTACGAGTTCTCCAGTTCACGCAGCAGGAAATGGGGTGTGTGTGTGTGTGTGTGTGTGTGTGTGTGTGTGTGTGTGTGTGTGGAGAAAGCGAGACAAAGAATGACAAACGGGTATTGTGGAATCTGCAAACATGCCGTTCTTGTTAAACATTGATCCGAAGAGCGTTGCGTCATGGGATGGGTGTGTGTGCGTGTGTGTGTGTGTGTGCGCGCGCGCACATGAGTTTGCATGCAGCGTGGAAATGGAAGAGAGAGACGGGCTGCTGCACCGGAGTGTCGATTGTAATAGTGTTGCTGCCTCTCGCTGGTCGTCGTGTGGAACTGCAGGGCGTTTCAGGTTTCAGACGCATCTTCATGTAGTTGCAACTGCATGACATGAGCATTCCTCCCTAAAATAATTACCTCGTTATGTTCAAGAGGCTAGGATATTGTCGGATTCTGTACACACGCAGATGGGGTGTGTTTTTTTTTTTTTTTTGGGGGGGGTTTTTTGGGACACGTGAACGTGACTGTGTTGTTTTTGCAGGACCTCCAGATCGTCTACTCGTACCTGCACGGCATGGAAGCGCTGTCCAACCTGAGAGAACACCAGCTCAGGTACATTTTAAAGAGTGTTCCGTGCAGCGCACGTTTCGCCCTGCGCAGTGAGCGCATGTAGTGAGCAGGAAGTCGTCTGAGACGTCCACGGTGTGCACGCCCACGCGTTTGTTTATTTCTGTCTGCAATTTTCTCTTTCAGGCTGATGTGCGAAACGGTGCGCTACGAGCATCACGAAGCCAACGAGGTTTTATACTAGTGAGTATTTCCTCAAGTGAGCTGCTCACGTGCACATCTGTCTCTCTCACGCACGCGTACAAACATCTGTCCCGGGCGCACGAGTCATAAACACGCACACACACAGTGCAAGACTTTGGACTGCGTTATGATGCTTCAAATGATCAAAGTTATTATTTTTAACTAAACCACTAAAATCTGTATGAAAAATGTCAACACTAGCATTTGCGGTTCTTTTTCCTTTGAGTCGACGAATCCGAGTTATTGTAAGTTGTTGCCTCGTAGTAACGCAAAAATGAAGAAATGCTTTGCAGTCACTACGCGAGTGCACAGATCGTTAAAGCACAACGTCACAGTCGATTCCGTTCCATTAAAGAGGCTGAAATTACGATCACCAGCCACATATGATTCATTTCTCAGTTCTGACTCTGACTCTCTGACTCTCTGACTCGGCTACGAAGCGGAAGTGCCGCAGCTTATATAACGATCGTGTATGTTTAATGTTTCTAAAAAAAAAAGCTGCTTTGATGGAAAGAGAGCGCACAGTGCCACTGTTAGTCATCCCGAGCTTTCACTTTGACTCCCTTGAGCGACGTGATGCTCGTTCACATGCTCCAGCGGGGTCACGTGTTTGCTAATCGTTTATTAAAACCCTCGGGAAGGCATGCTGTTTTTAGAAAACAATCGATGACAGGGTGGCGTGGCGCAGCCCGAAGCACTGTTTTTAAACGGCACGTCCCGAGGTGTCACGTCACATCCAGTACAAAAGTTTTTTCCGCCATTAAAAATAATATTGAATCAGATTCCTATGGAGCGTCGGCTGTCGACGTCGGGCCCCGCGCGTTAGCCGTTGCTATAGAAACCATAAGGAAACGCTTTCGGCTTCGCTGAAGCTGTCGTTGGAAATGAAACCCCTCCGGGCCGATCAGGTCGGGAATCTCGGCAGCACCGTGTCATAAAAACGGCGCGATATGAACCCGTGAAGGTTTGATGGAGTTTCTAAGACTCCGTTGCGGTTGCTTTGTGTTTTAGCCCTGATGACATCGGGACCTGCTGGTACATCTTGCTGTCTGGCTCGGTTTTCATTAAGGAGTCGATGTTCCTTCCACGCAGCAGGTGTGTGCGTCACTCTACCCGAGTCCCTTTGTTTTGTTATTTTAAAAAAAAAAAAATTAGTTTACTTTGCTTTTTTTTTTTTGTTCTTTTTTTATAAGCTGGAATTGTTCCCATCTTGCCCCCTCTCTCTCTCTCTCTCTCTCTCTCTCTCTCTCTCTCTCTCTCTCTCTCTGTCTGTCTGTCAGTTTTGGGAAACGTTCCGCCGGGAGTTTGCGGCGAGGCTGCGAGTGTATCGTCCTCGAGGCCTCAGAAATGATCGTGGTGAGTGTGATAGTGTGTGTGTGTGTGTGTGGGAAAGCCGAAGAGGATGTGTTATTGTACTGAAGAGGATGTGTGCGAGCTGATGTGTCAGCGCGCACGTACCGAGACGGATTTTTCGGCGTGTCTAACCGATCTCCTCTCGCGCTCCCTCTCACGCTCTCGCCGTCAGGTGGACTACATGGAGGACAGCGAGGAGTACTTTCAGAGGCAGGCGTCACACCGGCAGTCCAGAAGAAGGTTCCGGAAAATAAACCAACGCGGCGAGAGGCAGACAATCATCGACACGGTGGAGCATTATCCAGTTAGCAAGCCTCCTCTGCCTCCGGGCTATCACACGGTCTGTGTATAAAAAAAAACACACACACACACACACGCAATTTACGCATACGCAATGTAGCATAAAATCATCGAGCATTTTTGATTCAATATTTGTATTGATTTTACTCAGGTTTGTTTGCATAGTGGCTTCTCTCTCTCTCTCTCTCTCTCTGACAATCTTCAAATTGAGAAATGCAATGTAAAATAGTTTAGTTTTTTCTCTCTCTCTCTCGCTCTCTCGCTCTCTCTCTCTCTCTCTCTAATCATGTACAGTTGGATAATAGAGCTGGGCGAGTTTCTTCGGGTTTAGTCAAAGAGCTGCAAACAATTAATGTCACGGTAACGTGAGAAACTTTTGTTTATAACCTGACATCATTACCCGGTTTCTTTCCTCTCCCTCTCTCCCTCTCTCTCTCTCTCTCTCTCTCTCTCTCTCTCTCACTCTCCTACTACTCTAAAGCTGATTACTTGCGTATAACGACGGGAAGCGACGTGTTTTATTCCTCTTATAATACAGCAATATGACCACGATTACGTTTTCTTTCTTCTTTTTTTTTTAAATCATCGTGTCATACTTTTTTTTTTTTTTAATCTGTTTCTAACGTCGTTCGTCATGTTCCGAGAAAACAGAAGCAAGAGTTTTGTTTTTTTTTAAACAAGCAATGTTACATTGTTGCTCATCGTCCAGCTCTATTACGTAATTATAACCTCTTTACTTTCTGTAATTGGACATGGTTGGTTTTTAATAATTGGGTGTCTTTTTTTTTTTTTTGTTTGTTTGTTTGTTTTGTGTGTGTGTGTGTGTGTGTGTTGTTGTGTTTGTTTTTCGGGCTGCAGGACTCTTCCAAATCCCAGGTAACACCTTTCTTTCCCCACTCCAGCAGTGCCCTCAGCTGCGTAAAAACCTTTTCGCTTCGTGTGCCGTGCGTTTAAGAAACACTGCTTACACGCAGTTCTCATGAGTTGAAACTCCACTGGCTTCAGTGCTGTGCTGCATGTTCCCCTTTTTTTTCTTTTCTTTTTTTTTTTTCTTGTCATTACCTAAATTTTCTCAAGCCCGCTTCCTCTTTCAGCATTATCTCCACCGTCAATGACACTCATTATGATTTACGCCGGGGTGGGGGTGGGGCTTTGCGAGCAGCTTGAATCGAAGCTATTGTTCGGCGAAGTGCCTGTCGTTTCGGGGGTCAGCGCCGATGACTGGTTTAATAGGGCACTGGGTGTCAATCATCCCCAAAGCCCACCCCCTCCAGTGTAAACCGTTACCATTCTCACCTTTACTAATCTCTCTCTCTCTCTGTGTGTGTGTGTGTGTGTGTGTGAGAGAGAGAGAGAGAGAGAGAGAGTGAAAAGGAGGTGGTCTTTGCTGCAGCACTGTCTGTCTGTGTTGCTCTCCTCCCTCTCTTTCTTTCTCTGTGCCCGTGCAATGTCTGTTGCCGTGGAGATTTTTTTACACGGGAGTTTGCCGAAGAAAAAAAAGAAAGAAAAAAAAGCCGATGGTTGCTGGGTGTGAGCGAAGGAGAGGAAGCAGTCGTGGAAGCACAGGCTGCTGAAAGGAGAAGGGAAAGAGGCGCTGGAGAGAAAGTAGACGAGACGAGTCAGGATGTTGTAGAGAGGGTTAAACAGGATGGTCGGGCGCGCTGTGAGGAAGTTAGCGCTCTCACACAGCTATGGGGTCAGGGAACCAGAGAGGAGGACCGTGAGTATGTTTAGGCACACTTTCATATAGCGTGCAACAAGTACGCACAAGTGGTGCTTTCTTTCCCTTTTCCCACAGTCAAGCGATCGGCTTTAGTGTGACGCTCCCGACCGCTACGGGCACGGCACGCCGAGCATCTCGGGTCTATTCCCGAATATCGCTCGCGTAGCCGCCAGCGCCGTCGAAAACAATCCAGCCGAAACGTTTCCGGTTCCGTCTTCCCGCCACGGCGATACGCGAGACTCTGTACCGGTTTTATATGAAATTTGTCTGGCTTTGCGAGAGCAAATAGCTGCCTCGTTTGCATTTTGTCCGCTGATAAAAGCGTACAGTAAAAGGTCTTTTTGCGTCACCATGTCGGTATTTCCTTTCAGCATCTATCGTATATTTAGTCCTTTTCTTTTTCTGTCAAACGGGTGTTTTGCTTTCCCCCGTTTCAGCAGACAAGCTGATTTCCTTTCACGTCAGTAATAAAAAATCTAACGGCCACTTTTTGTCGCGTATGCATTATGCAGTGCTCACTGACCACTTTATTAGGAACACGTACACCTGTTTGTTCAGCAGCGCTGTGCGTACAATGGGAAAGGGGAAGGATGTGATCTCCTTGATTCAGAATATTAAGTTGTGTGTGTGTGTGTGTGTGTGTGTGTGTGTGTGTGAGAGAGTGTGAGTGTGAATGTGTGCATGTGCACGTCCGTTCTAACCTGTGTGTAGGCCAGATGAACGAGGTCACAAGTACAAACCCATCAGCAGTCTCTCTCTCTCTCTCTCTTCCATTAAGCTTCTGGATATACTGATTACAGATACACACACACACACACACACACACAAGCATGCGCGCACGTGCACATTAGCCAGTCTGTTGTAAAATGCTAATCATAAGAAGGGGAAGTTAATTTGCTGATAAGCGTATTTCTTTACTCGGCCACTTCAAAATGCTCTTCTAGTGATATTTGTGTCAAGCCTAGCACTCATGCAGAATTGCTGAATGTACTTGTATAGACTTTAGTTCTGCTTGTGTGTGTGTGTGTGTGTGTGTGTGTGTGTGTGTGAGAGAGAGAGAGAGAGAGAGAGTGTGTGTGTGTGTGCGCACGCTTCTTTTTCGTTGTGCTGGATGTAATTGTGCTTTCAGTGAAAGGAGGCTTTAGTGAGCTGAATCCTTTGATCCATCTTGGACCCAATGGCTAAAGCAAAAGACCTCTCTCTCTCTCTCTCTCTCTCACACACACACACACACACACACTCACACACACACACACACACAATGCGCACACAATCCAAAATCTCTGTTAACAACCTATTCTGGTTGTCTTCCAGCTTCCTGCGGATTTCACTAAGCTCCACCTCTCAGACGGTCTCCACCTCCACATGTCCTCCAGTCAATCTCGCTCCAGCATTGCCAGTGACTCAGGAAGCAGCAGCCTATCAGATATTTACCAGGTACACACTCATGGCTCCCTCCTTCTCTCGTTCTTCCATCGCTCACTTAACGTTAGCGCTCGTCATCGCAGGTCGATGAAAACCCCAGATACTCCTTGTCATAGCGGGCTGCGTCGAGTTTTGTGTTCATTCGCAAAAAAAAAATGTAATTAGGGAAGTGACAGATTAAAGAAACGTAGATGAAGAAAACTGAACGTTTAAAAATGAATGGACAAAGAAGTCATTTTCTCTGCCACAAGTCAAAATTCATAGTAATAAACTAAACTGAATAGCTACGTATTAGAAGATATGTATTGCATAAACAAGCGAGTGACACATGAACCTTAATTCCCTTGAAAACGAAACCCTTAACTGTGCATCGAGGGTTTTAATATAACATTATATTATAATTGTGCTGTTTTATTGTTCTCTCTCTCTCTCTCTCTCTCTCTCTCTCTCTCCTCCAGGCTACTGAGAGCGATTGCGGCGACGTGGATCTCAGCGGGCTGCCCGAGACGGCGGTGGATTCGGACGACGATGACGACGACGAAGAAGTGGGGAGATCGACGGACCCCCTCATGAGTCGAGACATCGTGAGAGACTGCCTGGAAAAAGACCCCGTGGACCGCACCGACGATGACATCGGTAAGAAGCGCACAAGCAAGTCATATATCACGTATCGGTTCTGCCTCAAAAAAGTCAGCGAGGATGAAAACCACCTGCGTTTACACCTCTCTCTCTCTCTCTCTCTCTCTCTCTCTCTCTCTCTCTCTCTGTGTCTCCAGAGCAGTTACTGGAGTTTGTGCAGCAGCTCCCGGCGTTCTCCAGTCTCAGCGTGTCCGTGAGGCGAGCGCTCTGTGCCGTCATGGTGTTCGCCGTGGTGGAGCGCGCTGGAACTATCGTGCTGAACCACGGAGAGGAAGTGAGTCAGGATGCGTCACAGTTCATGAGCTCTCGGATTAACATAATAATGCCCCGCGTCGTGTCACGGAAGTCCCCACGAAGCAGGTTTTAATTACAGCACGGCCTGCCCTCTTATAGAACACACTGATAAAGTCATAATGTGGCAGAATCGGTTATACGTCTATTGCATTAATTTATTTATTTTACCAGTGGAGTATAGGTAAGACTGTGGGCATTTTAGCAAATGTACCTGTATGTGCCAAATTTAGCATCTGGATTTTGCCAAAGCACACCTTTTATTCAAAAAAAAAAAAAAAAAAATCTCTTTTGGTTGTAAGTCTTCTGATCGACTAAAATCGTGTAGTTTGTTGATATAATTCTTATAATTTTGCTGGTTCATTTTAAATGAAAGTTTAATTTTTAAAACTGTAGCTCAGTAGTTAAGGCTCTGGCTTGCTGACTGGAAGCTTGTGAGTTGGAAGCCTTGAGCCTTGAGTAAAGCTTCTAATCTTAATTTTAATCTTGACGACCAAAAAAAAACAAATATAGCTGCGAGTGGCGATCTGCGGGGTCCAAGCACCCTTCACTCCCCGAGTGGCCAGTTCTTGCCAAGTTAAATAGAGCCGTAAAGAAACCATAGATGCGCATGTAAAGTCTTGTCATAACCCTGTGAAATCCCTGCTGAAACCTGATTGGCTGGTGGTTCGCATCATTAGAGGTTTATTATTACATCAATGCAGTATACCACACTTCATCTGGATTGAAATAATATTTTTTTTTTGAGAAACTGCTATTTGAATTGAACCCCACATTCTATGAACAAATCATGTCCCAAATTTTGCTAATGGACTCAGAATTTTGTCTTTAACTTCATACCCTCAAATCCATACAATCAGTCAGGAGTTAGTCATGAGTAAACTAAACTACGCCCCAGAAGAAGACGTGTGGCGGCCATATTGTTTACGAATCTCAAGCTTCGATTTTGTGACTAGTTTGCAATAGTAGGTTTTGCTTATAATGAAAATGAACTGAGAATCTATGTGAGAGGAGCTAAATGTTTTTTTTGTTGCTTTTTTTTTTTTTTTGGCAGAAGCCAAGGAATCAGTGAAAAAAAACAAAACTAAAACTAATAATAATTTTTGGTTCTCAAGATATGGACTGAAATGTAAAACACTGTGCTGTAGTGCCACCATGTGGCCGATTGGGCTCATCTTGGGTGCCTCAGTAGGAGGGTGGGGTGCTACCTGCTGACCAAGATGCATCTCTGCAAACCTTTGGTGCTTGGACCCCTAATAATAATAATAATAATGCAACAACAGAAGCTTGCTATGAGGAATGATAATGATTTCAGCTGCAAAAATGACAGTTAGGTGTATATACTGTGTTCCAAACAGGGGCTGGGGATAAACTCTAAGCGTTGTGTATACGCGTGTTTGTGATTTTTAGCTGGACTCATGGTCAGTAATCCTGAACGGAGCCGTGGAGGTGATGTATCCGGATGGCCAGTGCGAGACTGTAGGGATGGGCGCCAGTTTCGGAGTCTCTCCCTCCATGGAGAAAGAGCTGATGGTTGGCGTCATGAAGACCAAAGTAGACGACTGTCAGGTAGCTGTGTGTGTGTGTGTGTGTGTGTGTGTGTGTGTGTGTGTGTGTGTGTGTGTGTGTGTGTGAGAGAGAGAGAGTGCGAGAGAGAGTGTGAGTGTGTTGGTGGGTGGGGTTTGCCTTTTAGAAAATATTTTTTGATCTTTATTTGATGCATTTCATTGTTTTGACCCTTGGTGTCGTGGTTGTGTAGTTTGTGTGTATAGCGCAGCAAGACTACTGCTGCATCCTGAATCAGGTGGAACTGAACACGCAGCGGGTGGAGGAGGAGGGAGAGATCGTAATGGTGAAAGAGCACCGAGAACTCGACCGCACAGGAACGCGCAAGGGACACATCGTCGTTAAGGTGACCGTTTTAGACATCTTTAGTCAGAATATGTCATTTCCTGTTCATTTTATTTACACGAATGCCGGAGTGGGTCTCTTTCGAGCGCCTTGTTTGTAGTTGGGAGAAGAAAAGATTGTGTCGCGTGTTAACGGAGTAGCGTGTTTATAAACTCGTCTCCCAGGGCACTCCAGAGCGTCTGATTCAGCATTTAGTGGAGGACCACTCCGTCGTGGACCCGACATACATTGAAGACTTCCTGCTGACTTATCGCACCTTCCTGTCCAGTCCTCTTATCGTGGGCCAAAGACTTTTGGACTGGTTCAATGACCCCAGTTTACGTGACAAGGTATGCAGGACCGACCGCATTTGAGTTTGTAATTACGCGAAATGTTTCGCAGCCGAGAGCATTTGAATAGTCATGAGTCTAATTTTAGAAAGAATATACGTGCTCTGTACTGCTTTCTGACTCTCGCACTCTCTCTCAGGTGACACGGGTCGTGCTACTCTGGGTTAACAATCACTTCAGTGACTTTGAAGGAGACCCGGACATGACCAACTTCCTGGAGGAGTTCCAGAGCAATCTAGAACGAGAAGTATGCATATGAGCCAATGCTACTCTACACTCTATACTGTAAGCCGTATCCATTTTCCCTCCACTCATTCATTTCTCTTCTTTCTGGAATAAGAAAATGAGTGGTCAGTTGCGATTGCTCAACATCGCGTGCGCTGCCAAGGCTAAGTCCCGAGTAGTCACCATCACGAGGGCCTCCCGGGAGCTGCCGCTCCCCTTCACTCTGATGGGTGGTGCGGAGCGAGGAACGCACCTCTTCATCAGCTCCGTGGAAGCAGGGAGCAAGGCAGAGGAGGCGGGGCTTAAGCGCGGAGACCAGGTAAGACGATTTCGACACGGGCAAGACAAGACTGCCACGCCTAAGATGCTTTCTGACTAACTCGTGACTAACTGTTTAGATATTGGAGGTGAATGGGCAGACGTTTGAGAACGTACACCTCTCCAAAGCCACCGAGATCCTCAAGAACAACATACAACTGTCCATGAGTGTCAAAACCAACCTTCTGGGTGAGTTTATTCACCTTCCACACGTCCTATACGGACACCCAGGCTTTTTTTATTTATTTATTTATTTTTTTTATGGTTCTTACAGGCTTCATTATGCAATCCTCTTACAGAAATACTGAACTCTTGTCTCATCTTTCTCAGTCTTTAAGGAGCTGGTGGCCCGCATAGCAGAGGAACGGAAAAACGGGGTTCCTCACCTTCCTAAGATCGGCGACGGGAAGAAAAGCTCCCGCTACTCTGTACCCGATCTTGGTGTTGATGCTGGGGTCATGTATCAGGAGAAGGTCAGCAAGAAGGCTAAAGCACACACCATGGGTGGCCGCAACAAACTGATGAAGATCCTGGACAAAACACGCATCAGCATTCTACCTCAAAAACCATACAGGTAGGTACACGCACACACAGTAACAGTAACAGACATAATGAACTGTCATGTCCATTGCATGATGGGAGATGATCGGTGTTTCGACAGTGACCTCGGATTGGGGCAGACGCAGGACGACAGCATCGTGGGCCTGCGGCAGACCAAGCAGGCTCCGCCCACCACGACAATCACCGGAAGCCTGTCGTCTAGCAACCCTGACTTGGCGCAGAGCCAGCAGCGCATCATCGACTACAGCGTGCAGCCACCCGGTAAACGACAACCCCTTTCTAACGCACACAGCAGAAGACAGCACCTAGCCGCTTCCCTTCCCGCCTCCCTTTTCTCTGCAGCGCTTAACTGTATTGCGTTGGTCTGGACGGTTCTGGGGCGCGGGTCGGAAATGGCTTGCTGAATATGTCCGTGTCACGTTCTAACCTTTCCACAACCCTCTTCTCGCTCACAGCACCCGGATTCACTCGTGAGTACTCGTGCACTGCCGGGGTTTCCCCGAGAGATAACCCGCGACCGTCTCGCGCTCCGAGCCGCCTTTTTAGAAACCTCTCTTAGATTTGCTTTCCTTCCTGTTCCGCTCGACTCGACTCTAGCTGTAGTTCCTTGAACAGGGGGGATTTAATGGTACTCTCTCATGCTGATCTTCCTAGTCACCTGTCCACGTTTGATGTACCTGTTTTCTGACACGCTATTACGGATCATCATCTGTATGCATCTTTTTTTTTCTTTTTGTTGTTTTTTTCTTTTAAATCTCTATACCTGTGTCCTGATGTCTTTACTATATACCCATTATAGCTACTTGCATTCCTTCGTCAAAATTTCTCTCCAGTTTCTTTACTTGCTTCTCCAGTTTTGCTTGCCAGCAGACACTTCTAACAATTCTGCAGGAATACGAATGACTCCAGTCTTTCTTTTTGTCTGTCGTAGCTCACTCCATCCGATGCCTCTTTCTCCAGCTGCCTTTAATCCTGTATCTTGAGTTGTTTGGTCTCCAGTAATTTGGGTTTTAATTCAAAATTGTTTTTTTTTTTTTGGGTAGATTATAGCTAAATTTGTTCCACTGGATAATGTGCATGTGATTAGTGTAATGGCATTGTGGTCCTAAAACTCGTAAGCTTTCATTTGGTTCCGCTCCATGGTTTCAGGCTGGCCCAGATAATTAGCGACTGCGGCACTTAGCGCTCGTTAGATTTTTAAAGAATCCGCAATCGTTTTTTTTTTTTTTAAATAATGAACCGTGTCCTTTATTTAAGGAAGACCTTTGTTTACCAAAGTTGCGGACGGACGAATGAGTGTATGAGTGCACTTAGACAGCTGAAAAATACTTGATTTGCAGTTAAATAATCCAAAATCCATGCTACGAATAATTATGGTATGTAGCGTAGTGTAGGTAACAACAGTAAAATCAAATGCTGATCATCTCAGTCACACAGGAGCCTCATACTGAAACGTAGGTCTAAAATGGGTTTAGTGTCAACGTATGTGTGTGTGTGTGTGTGTGTGTGTATACATTTATATATAAATAAAGCTTTAATTAACTCTTTAATTAAGGCTTCAGCCTAATCTTGAGACATTTGAGTACTAAAATGAATAAAAACGTGCCATTTCCGTGCGCTCGCACGTTTCCGTTTGCTGAATAAGGGACACCGTTCTGTTAGGATTCATCAAGGATTATGGTTTACGCCTGAACGCCGGACTGAAACCCCAAAAAAATAAAAAAGAGAACAAAGTGAAAGCTTATTCATTGCATGATGGCCGAACCAGACTGCTTGTTTTTAGTAGTTCTGTTAAGTGCCGCTTGTTTTTCCATTCGCCCCCCAACCCCCCGCCCCACCCCCACCCCCACCTTTTTCAGAATTACAAGATCAGGTGCTGCGAGTGTTCAAGGCGGATCAACAAAGTCGCTACCTGCTGATCAACAGGGACACCACGGCAAGAGAGGCGGCCAATCTGGCCATCCGAGAGTTTGGCCTGACCGCCAGTCCTGATGCGTATTCGCTGTGCGAGGTTTCCGTTACAGCCGAGGGCGTGATCAAGCAGAGGCGACTTCCAGATCAGCTTAATAAACTGGCTGACCGGATTCAGCTCTGTGCGAGGTGCGCTTTGGCACAACTCGTCCTCTTAAACTCACATTTAGTCACGAAAAAAGTGTCAGTTCAGCTTGCAGTCAGCTCCTTAAAATCACTTAATAGAGTTAGATAATATTGCCAGTTTTCCTGTTTCTTTTCTCCACTCATTGCGCTCGTGCGTCCATCAGGTACTACCTTAAGAGTAACATGGAGACGGAGACGCTGTGCTCGGACGTCGAGGCCCAAGAACTGCAAAGAGAATCTCAGGTTTATCTGTTATCTCTGAGCTCCACGGAGATAGCCAATCAGCTCTCAGCACGCAACTACTTGCTCTTTGCCAGCATCGAGCCCACCGATTACATCACAGACCTCTTCAAGCTGCGCCCACATGAGCCGCCGGGCAACCTTCGCAACTTCGAAGACCTTGTCAACCAGGAGACCTTCTGGGTCGCCACGGAGATTGTGCGAGAACCCAACCAGGCCAAAAGGATGAAGATAATCAAACACTTCATCAAAGTGGCCCTTCACTGTCGCGACTGCAAAAACTTCAACTCCATGTTTGCTATTATCAGGTGAGTCGCGGGTTAATCCGCTAAAGCAGGTCCGGCCCGTGCCACGTAGACGCTGTTCTGCGCCTTTGTGAGTTTAATCGCCGATGCCGAATTCGTACCTGTGAGTGATTTCTCAAATATTCTAAACTTCTCTCTCTAATTCTGTCGTTCAGCGGGCTGAATCTCGCCCCCGTGTCGCGTCTGCGTGCCACGTGGGAGCGTCTACCTGCCAAGTATGAGAAGTTGCTGGCCGAGCTGCAGGAAGTCTTCGACCCGTCGCGCAACATGGCCAAATACCGCAACCTGCTGAACAAGCACAATCTCCAGCCGCCAATCATCCCTCTCTTCCCCGTCATAAAGAAAGACCTCACCTTCCTCCACGAGGGTAAGATTCTTAAACCGCACCTCTTAAGGACTCGGGAGCAAATTTAGGCTCTTCCCGTTTGAGAAAGTAAGCGCCTCTGTCCGTGTCGCAGGAAATGACTCGAAAGTGGACGGACTGGTCAATTTCGAGAAACTGCGAATGATCGCTCGAGAGATCAGGCACGTGGTCCGGCTGGCGTCCGTCACCATGGATCCAGCGCTGCTCTTCAGGACAAGGTACACACACACACACTGTTTGTACGAGAATGTTTGCAAAGGACGCACACACACACACACACACACTTTCAAGTAGAGAGCTGCATGGGAACGGAGACAAAATCCGCGGCAGGAGCACCTTATTTGCTGATGCGTAACCATAACGACGCTCTCATCTCTAAAGAACAGGGCTAGCTGAAGAGTGATCGAGCTGAAATAGAGGGGATTGTTTGCCTTCGCTGTAGCTTTTGGAGGCAGAAGATTAAGAAAAGATGAGCTGCTCTGTTATCTATTATTACATATCTCCGTGAGTTAAAGAAAGCACGTGACGTGACGTGACGTTCAACTTTCGAAGCTTTTTTCCCTTTCTGAAAGCAGCTACATCCTGTATCGCTATACTGCATCACTGCTGGTTAAGGGGGAAGAAAAACACACAAAAAAACCCACCAAATGGGGAAAAATACACTTCTTTCCAAGAGACGCGTCCCCGTGCAGCGCTCTATTTACATTCGGTGTGTGCGACTCGAAGAATTCCTTGAACACACCCTGTAAGGAAAATGTGCAGTAATTGTTTTGGTCACACTCCCGTCAGCCGTGTTTGTGCTTGATGTCCGGAGAGACTCTTCCTGTGGTCCGTGGTCTGTGGCCTCTGTTCTGTGGGCTTTACTGTATAAGCACCTGTCTGTCTCTCTTGTCTCTCTCTCCCCCTCTTTATGTCTCTTTCTCTCCGTCCTCCTCTTTGGTGTCTTCACGGCTGTGTTGTAGGAAGAAAAAATGGAGGAGTCTTGGGTAAGTGGGACTGTCGCTCAGCCGTTTTTGACGCTCGCACTCTTGCTGTCTGACTCGTAATATCTATTAATGTCGCTGGTTGTGCTGTGTGATTAACTCAACTCACATGGACTGATATTAACCTGGTACAAAGCCCAGTAGTCTCCTCTCCTCTCCTCTCCTCCTCTCCTCCTCTCCTCCTCTCCTCTCCTCTCCTGTCCTCTTCGCTACTTCTCTCCTCTCCTGTCCTCTCCACTACTTCTCTCCTCTCCTGTCCTCTCCTGTCCTCTCCTCTCCTCCTGTCCTCTCCTGTCCTCTCCTCTCCTCCTCTCCTCTCCTGTCCTCTCCTCTCCTCCTCTCCTCTCCTGTCCTCTTCGCTACTTCTCTCCTCTCCTGTCCTCTCCACTACTTCTCTCCTCTCCTCCTCTCCTCTCCTGTCCTCTCCTGTCCTCTCCTCTCCTGTCCTCTCCTCTCCTCCTCTCCTCTCCTGTCCTCTCCGCTACTTCTCTCCTCTCCTTCTCTCCTCTCCTGTCCTCTCTGCTACTTCTCTCCTCTCCTTCTCTCCTCTCCTGTCCTCTCCTCTACTTCTCTCCTCTCCTCCTCTCCACTACTTCTCTCCTCTACTCCTCTCCTCCTCTCTACTACTTCTCTCCTCTACTCCTCTCCTCCTCTCCTCTACTTCTCTCCTCTCCTCCTCTCCTCTACTTCTCTCCTCCTCTCCACTACTTCTCTCCTCTCCTCCTCTCCACTACTTCTCTCCTCTCCTCCTCTCCACTACTTCTCTCCTCTCCTCCTCTCTACTACTTCTCTCCTCTCCTCCTCTCCTCTCTACTACTTTCCTCTCCTCTACTTCTCTCCTCTACTTCTCTCCTCTACTCCTCTCCACTACTTCTCTCCTCTCCTGTCCTCTGCACTACCTCTCTCCTCTCCTCTCCTGTCCTCTTCTCTCCTCCTCTCCACTACCTCCCCTTTTCACTACCTCTCTTCTCTCCTCTCCTCTCCTCTCCTCTTCTGTTCTCTCCACTGTCTCTCCTCTCCACTCCTCTGTTGCACTTCTCTCCTCTTCTCGCCTCTCCTCCTCTCCTCTACTTCAATTCTCTCCTCTCCTCCTCTCCTGTTCTCGACTTCTCATATTTTCTCTTCTCTTCTTCCGGTCTCTTCTTCTCTCTACTTTTGCTTTCATTTCTGCCTTGTCTCGGCCGTTCCTCTCCTCACTTCTCTTCTCCGCCCTTCCCTGCGCTCGTCTTCTCTTTTTCTGTTCTCTCCTCTTTTTTTCAGCCTTTCCTCTCTTCTCGTCTCTTCTTTGCACGAGCCGTAGCAGGTTGTAGATCGTTTGAGCATGACTGAACATTTTATTCCTTTGGTTCAGCGTTTTTCTTTCCCTCATAATGTCCGTCATTTCAGTTTTACTGATTGGGGTTTTTATTGGGTTTTGTGTGTGTGTGTGTGTGTGTGTGTGTGTGTGTGTGTGTGTGTGTGTGTAGGTCTCTGAGTCAGGTGAGCAGCTCGTCGTTGTCTGAGGGGACAGTGGGTCACAGGAGGAGAGGCAGACGGAGCTCCTTCCTCAGCGCCAAGAAGCTGTACGAGACGGAGATGATGAGCAGACGAGTGCGCCAGTACCTCGACATGCTGACGTACGAGAGCGACGAAGACGCCTTACACGCCACGTCTCTGCAGTGGGAGCCTTCCAACAACACGGGTGAGGCCCCGGTTCCTAGATTAGATGCTGTTTAAGTGCTGAAGCGAACGTTCTCCGAGTTACTTACGTCCTAGGAAGCGCATAAGATTTCGTTTTTTTGGTTTTTTTTTTTAAAATCTTAAATGCATTGTGTGTGTGAGAATTTCTTGGTGTTTGTATGTTCCTTAGTGCATAAGAGCGCCGCGGAAAAAAGGCGAGTCGATGCATCTCCTGCAACACCAAGAAGCCCCACTCCAAAGAATATCCCTCGGAAGAAGCCACCTGGCAAAGAATTGGCACCATTTGGTAATACCCCACACACACACACACACACACACATAATACCTATACATAGTTATAATCATAAAAAGCAAAATAATATATAAACATGATCTTAAGCTGCATTCATCTCTTATTTTGATAATTTCTGAGTTTATACAAATGTAAAGCTCAGTTTGTAGTGAATGTTCTCACACTGTGTGTGTGTGTGTGTGTGTGTGTGTGTGTGTGTGTGTGTGTGTGTGTGTGTGTAGGTGCACATTCGCCCGGGTCTCACCACACAGAAGAGAGCCAGGATAGACAGAAAAGACAGCAGGAAGACAACCAATCAAACGCTTCCTCTCTCCGTTCGTCCCCGCCCACTTTCACGGGCAACGCGTCCAGAAAGGGTGCGAACCCTCCGACCTCTTATAGTTCATTAACGGTCTCTTACAGGATCACAGAGCCGACAGTCGCATTTGATAAAGTGTGTGTGTGTGGGACAAACTGTTAGCCACGTTATTTAAACGTGTTCAGTAATGTTTTAGCTATTTATCAGAACAAAAAAAAAAACGTATTTCTGTACTTACTTGTACGTTTGTAAAGCAAAGCTTTCAGATTTGATGGAAAGAGGAATAAATGTCCGAAACGTTGTTTGTTCACCAGGACCTGATCAGCTCAGTCTCCTGAGTTCCTCATCATCTGACCTGATCATGGCAGACGACCACGTCCACGTCCATGCCCACACACACGCCCCACCTCACACACGCACATTCTCACAGACTCCTAACACGCACCGGACGGAGCTAGACCAGATCAGCCTTGGGTAAGCAACGTTATAGAAAATTAATCAACCCCTTCTGACCAATCAGATTCAAGAATTCGACAGCGCCGTGGTATAAAAAAAAAAATCGAAGTGATATATAACATTTTCAGAGATAAAAATCGAATTAATTTGCGTTCATTTTTCTGTCTGTCTCCGTCAGATCTTATTCGCTGACCCAGGACCAGTGTGACCGTGCCTCATTGGACGCCGCTGACAGTGGGCGGGGCAGCTGGACCTCCTGCTCCAGCGGCTCTCACGACAACATCCAGAGCATCCCTCAGCGCATCGGCTACTACGACAGCCGCAGCTGGGAGACGCTATCGGAGGGGCCGGGTATTGGGCGGAGCCAGTCGGCCACACCTCTCGGCTATTGGGCCGACGAATCAGAAGGCGACACGGGCACGATCAAGCGACGAGGTGGAAAGGACGAGGTGCCGAACGTGCAAAAGAGCGCCATGAGTCGAAGGGAGGGGCGTTTCCGAGAGCCTCCACCCACCCCGCCTGGATATACCGCTCTGTCATTGGCCGAGGTCGAGGAACTCGGCCACAATCTCGTCCACAGTCACACTCATGGCCGACGCCCACCCGACTACAACGCGGCCCTGCAGAGGTCCCGCCTCATCAAGAGGTCGTTGGACTTAGAACCACCCCCACAGCCACGCCCACCTACCCGCATGCACGGATACACTCACTGTCCCGCGCCACGGCGACCACCATGTGACGGTGAGGATTTTATTCAGATTTAAAGAGTTTCAGCTTTGAGTAAATGCACGCACGTTGACACCGATTTCTGTTTCGTCCTTCTTGCAGAAAATGAGCAGATATCTGCGGTGTGAGACCTCAGTGCGCAGCCACGCTCCTTCCATCCGCTCAGAGCCGTACTCAACTCGTGCAACACACAAAGCTTCTCAAAACCAAACCGTCTCGAACTCCCTGCTCCTGCTGTCCTCTGACTGGCTCCCACGGCTGTCAATCAAATCCCAAAGTGAGCGGGAACAGATGCTGTGGTGGCGAGACTCGCCAACCACCACAACACATCGTTTTTTAAAAAATATATATATATATATATATATTGCTCTTGGTTTGAAATCACTGTGAGAACCACATGAACGAAGTTTTGGCACTTTGAAGGAAAGGAAATGAAGGAAAACAGACAGCTTGAACAAAATTTTAATGTACATGGACGCTGATTTTTTTTTGAGTTTTTATTTTTTTCATGGAAACAGTGTTATTTTAATTGTCTGAAGTCTACACCGTCTGTTTTGTGTGTGTTTGTTGTGTGTGTGGCATGCAAGGATACTTGAATCAGAAAGAGTGTGAGAGAGAGAGAGAAAAAGCTGCCTGTCATAGACCTCAGAAACAACTCAGTGTTGCCATCAGTATTCAGTCGATCTTGTTACTGTTTTAATGATTTCATTCATGTCTGTTTTGTCGAAATCACAGATTTCACACTGATTTCCAGATGCACTCTCAAGCATTTTCATTGTTTTAAATTCATTTCAGTCTCTGTTTTTATTATCGAATCAATTTTCATTCCTCTCTTTGCCAAATCCAGTGGCATTAGGCACAAATCCTGACTTGTTGCACAGATGGAGAAAGTGTAAAATAAGAAAGTTAAGTTTGCATTGTTACTACTTGTCATGAAATAGTTATTACATAGCTACATTTAAAAAAAAAAAAAAAAAGAAAGAAAGAAAAAAAACAACAACAAAAAAAAAACCCCATAAGTCATAATTATATATGAGATGATAAGAGATGCCTCCTAGGTCTCCATTTCCCTGCCTGAACCTTTTCATACCACATGTATTTCTATGTCTTTTAAAAAGACAGCTGGTAAAGTCTGTATCACATTTTGTATTTTTAATACAAAAAATTGTAAATATCGGTTATATTTTGTTTAAAATCGCAGAGAGCTATATACTGTCTGAGGTAGCATTCAGCTACGATGAGTTTGAATGACCAAGAATAAATACTGTAGCAATGACTGCTCGTCTGGTCTCTTGTTGTCCCCAAGCACAGTTAAAGTGGCATGAAGAAAGTTTGAGCTCGGGGGGGTCTTGCTGCTCGAACAACAGACACCTTTTAATCACTAATTAATAATTAGGTTATGATGGTGAAAATAAGTTACTACGTTCATTCGCAGCTGTCAAAACCAAAAGCTAATCTGACCTCTGTGTGGTTTGGTGTTTGTCTTTGGACCTGTGCTCTCAGCTGCACAAACCACAGTTGACCACTAGAGGTCAGTGTTGCTGCAAAAATATTTAACATTTTCATATTTTAAAGTGCAAGTCAGCTGAATGATGGATCAAAAACTGGATAATTAATTAATCAAAATTTAAATATTCTGCCATCTTAGATAACTCTAGTATTTGGCTTGTTGGTTAGTTAATGTTTAATAACACTGTTGGATGACTCTTGGCAGGATTAGCAGTGAAAACAAAACTAGCTAGCAAATTGACCAAACTTCTTTTTTTTTAACTACTTAAAATTGACTTAAAGTTTCTTAAATAAACTTCTTAACTAAACATACTTATTTTTATTTGATGGGAGATGAGAGAAGAATTTTTAAAGGCTGGTATTTTGTTTATGCACAGGCAGTAAAGGAGTCATTGCGTATGAATCATTGTTAAATTTAGCAAAAAAAATAAAAAATCCTCTAGGGCCAAGGATGCTCATCTTGCTGATCGCAGACATGACTCAAGTTTGTCTGTGGCTTGTCTGGCAAGAGAAATATGTGTATCTCACGATATTTAAGGTTTCTGACAAGTACATTGGATGTGAAAATGAAAATGTAAGGAGTAAAACGTCTTAAATATCTTGAGTTAAGAGTACAAATATTCAACATCAGTAAAACTTGTAAAGTGCAAATCCTCGAAAATACAGTAGTGTTTAATACAATAACGAATTACATTCACTCAAATATTTCTCGTGTGGTTTTTTTTTTTGTGAAGAGATGTTGGTTTATTTCACATTTATGGAAGGAGTCTCCAGTGTCAGCGCTTTGTAACAGTCAGAGGTCAAGCTGCAGCTGTACGTTTTTCGACACTGAAGTCTTGAGGACAGTTTTTCTGTTTTATTAACTTCAGAAGGAAAGAAGGGGGAAAAAAAAAGAGTCTGGTGACTGAACTGTTGTTTGTAGCTGCTATAACGTAAGCGATAACCAGAACGAACTTGTTTTTCACGGATGCGCCGCGACATTAAACTTAACCATAAACATGAAAAAGTATCATTGTCATTTATTAATAAATAAAAAATGTGAACGTTGGCAAATTGCTGTGGTATAAGAGGAATAAAACTTCAGTTCAGGACATGCCGTTATAGGAAAACAATCCATTCAGGGTGGTTATAGCATCACACCACCCCATCGTTAGTTGTTTTCCTATAATAGCATGTCCTGAAGTGTTTTATTCCTTACATGACTTCTACCACGATCCGTAGATTTCTATTAGCCTGTAGCTGATTTCTAAATTTCTAAATACGCTTTTCTCAGACGCTTTTGGAAATAGCGAGAGTTAGTTCCGTGTCGTTGGTGCCTAAGAGAGGAATTTACCGGAAACTTCCATTTATTTCCATTTTAAAGAATTATATTATGCCAGTTGTCTGTGTTTGACACGTATTACTATTCGCATTAGTAGAAAGGGATATAAAGGTTATTTTTCGTAGCTATTCCATCACTAGGCTCAATATAATGCTGTACCATAACAGATAAACGTTGAACAAGAGCAAAAAATAAAACAATTTTAAAAAATTATACCAAATGTAAACACTGATATTCATTTTTATTGCTTTTTTTTTATATTGTCAATGAGTAAATTTAATTTGAAGCTGAAATAATTGGCTATGTTTATTTACAGCTGTATAATTATATAATAATTATGATTAGTTTTAAAAAATCTAAGTTTTCTTTTTTTTTTTTTTTACTCAATACTATAATTAAATAAGTATATGAATCATATTCCTTGTTGTTTGCATATTTATCTTCAGGGAACCTTAAATAATAGGGATTAAATCACACATAGCTCCATGCTCCCTAGAAAGGCTCCCTACGTAAAGACGTCTAACCTTACGCACTGCGCGAGGAATTGGACTGCGCATGCGCTAAGTCCATTCCGTGATCTATAGTTAATATTCATTGCCGTACTTCCGGGTATGATTAGATGGAGATTGGGTGCATGACGGGTCCGCGTGACAGGGGCGAAGGTTCTCAGTCTTCCACGGCAGGTGGCGCTGTTGTTCACGCCGCTGTTCCGCTCGGCGTTAAAGCAGCGTCTTTTTCCCTTCACACAGCTCACCGAGGAGAAAATAACAAGTGGCCGGGCAAAGCAAAACACATGGGGCATGGCTGTCGTGCTTAGGGTAGCGACTCTGCTCTGAAGAGGGAGTGTGTTTGTGTGAGAAAGAGAGAAAGAGAGAGAGAGAGAGAGAGAGAGTGTGTGTGTGTGTGTGTGTGTGTGTGTGTGTGTGTGTTGTTGAGCCGCCCGTGTGTTTACAGTAGCTGGATGTGCGGCGACAGCTGAGCTGGACTGTAACCCGAGGGACGGCGGCGGTGTGATGCGGATTTCCTCTCTCAGGCCCGCGATCCGCTGAGATGGAATGGTGCAAGAAAGTGCTGACAGATATCGCGGCCTGAACTCACACCACACCATGGAGATTCATCCGCTGTAAGCGCGCCGAACTAGCTAGCTAGCTAACTCTCTATCTCTCTCTCTCTCTCTCTCTCTCTCTCTCTCTCATTTTTTTCTGTCCTTTTCTCTTTCTCTCTCTCTCTCTCTCTCTCTCTCTCATTTTTTTCTGTCCTTTTCTCTTTCTTTCTCTCTCTCTCTCTCTCTCTCTCTCTCTCTCTCATTTTCTCTGTCCTTTTCTCTCTCTCTCTCTCTCTCTCTCTCTCTCTCTCTGTGTGTGCGCGTGCGCGCGCGTGCCCTGAACCAACCCATTGGGAACGGTCAGTCTCTTAATTCTATACACAACGCTAGTTAGCACTATTGAGCGTTATTCGCTAACTTTTATCCTAATAATAATTGTAATAAAATACTTCACAGAAAATTGTCGTGTGCAAACTAAAGAAGCACCCGTTATTCTAAAAACCCATTCCGACATTCTGTAATTGATCAACAACAACAACAACAAAAACTAGCATTACACACCACAGTCAGAAGTAGTTCCGGCTGCAAGGCAAATCACAGGATTATATTAACGCTCGTTCTAGTACATTATCGTTGCTATAGCAACAGCTTGTATAGCGAATCCTCTACATAATTGAATAAGGCTACTAATAAGAAAGATATAATAATAATAATAATAATAATAATAATAAACATGTTGTTGTTTATCGAAGGAAATTACAGCGACATTTTCTGTAAAGAGACGTTTATTTAACAGTGTATCTATGGAAGGAGTCTCCAGTGTCAGTGCTTTGGAGGTGTTACACTTTCCGCCACGGGAAAGTCTTCAGGATGGAGGACTTTGTGCTTTCCGGTTTCTCAGTGTCACGACGTAGTAACTTTAAGAGAGAGAAAACAGGGAGGATGGTGAGGAATGCTCAGGGGCTCAAAGGTTTTGGACAATTGACTGACAAGATGTTGACCAGGTGCGGTCCATTCGCTCGTTACTTCAAGACAAATGAAGCAGATAAAAGGTCTGGAGTTCATATCAGGTATTGAGTTGGCATTTGGCAGCTGTTCGACTGGAGCTACCAATATGAAGTCCAAGGAGATCTTAATGCAAGTGAAGGAG
>CM075001.1:10868180-10879234 GCA_037576825.1 Pangasius krempfi
TGTGCAGCCTCATCGCCAGCGACAAACTCACTATTCCTTCTGAAGAGAAGGTATCCCACACGTGCACACACACACACGCACGCACACGCGTACACTGAGGAACTACGTAGAAATCAGCCGTGGGATGACCGGCCATAATGTGTGAACTTGTGTTCCCCCATCTGCCTATAGACTCTATTTACTACTACACAGATATACAACACACAACCAGCTGTCCCATGATGCTTTGCAGCATCGTCGCCATGGCAACGAGCATCATGCAGTAGTATGGTCCAAGGTTGTCTTGGCAACGGGAGGCAGCACAGAAGGGCTGTTAAAAATGACTTGAAATTGAAATGAATTGGATGCAAGTGTGCTGCATTGTGCTGAACAGCCTGATCTGGAATGTGGCAGTATGCTAATTGGCTGTTTTGCGTTCGCGCGTAGGTGTTCGAAGCGGTCATCGCGTGGGTCAAACACGATAAGGACGTGCGACAGGAACATATGTCTCATCTGATGGAGCACGTACGCCTGCCTCTCCTCTCCAGAGAGTACCTCGTGCAGGTTTGTGTGTGACATGAGGATTAAAATCGCTTCTGCATCAACAGCTATATTTCAGTCCACATGCAGCAACTACTGAATAAAATTCCCCTTTACGTTAAAACGAAAAGTTAATGTATAGAAACGCCACAACACTTAACGAAATGTAATTGTAAGAGTGTGGCATAACACTCACTAGCGCCGTGAAGACGTTATATTCTTACAGCTGACAGAAATGCTGCAACAGTTCAGTGTTGATTAAATGTGTTGGTATATTTGCATTGAAACATGATGGATGGTGTAAGAAAGTGTGTGATTGTGCAGAGGGTGGAGGAGGAAACATTGGTGAAGAACAGCAGTGCTTGTAAAGACTACCTGATTGAGGCCATGAAGTACCACCTGCTGCCGGCCGAGCAGCGGTCCATGATGAAGACCATCCGCACCAGAGTGCGCACGCCAGTCAGCTACCCGAAGGTGTGTCTGTGTGTGTTAATTACCCATGCTCAGTGTTTCTTAAAACGACACACAACTGCCATTTTAAAAAGGTATTAAATAGTTTAAATATAGCTGCAAGCAGCGATTTGAGGGGCCCAAACACCAAAGGTGCAGCAGTGTGTTTGTGTTTGTGTGTGTGTGTGTGTGTGTGTGTGTGTGTGTGTGTGTGTGTGTGTGTGTGTGTGTGTTTGTGTGTGTGTTATGAGCCAGTAGATCTTATTATGCTGCATTTAGTGGCACGTTAATTGATCACCTCACCATGGCGACGGAATAGAAGAGATCAAAAATTTCTTTGCAGTTTATCAATCAGCTTTATATAACTATCATTTGATATTAAAATATGCTGCGCTATTCAAGTGTGTACTAGATTTGTGTGTCAGAGGAGAAACTGTTCTTGTAGGCAAACATCTGTTCTTATTCCATACACAAAGGTGCATTTATATCTTTGTGAGGATGTGTGACGTATTCCAGCCAAAAGCAACTAAATAAATGGTGCTAAAAGACGCTGACTCACCTACTGAAGGACACAGGGGACTTTTAAAACCTATTTTTTGCCTGTGTGATCTAGAGCAGCGTTTCTCTTTTTCGTATTACCACATGAGTCAGCTGAACAGCTAAGGCTTTGTTCACACAGCAGGACAAATGTGATTTATTTCTAGACTGAGTGTCTTCCTTGCAAATAAGTTATGAAGTTCAGATGCATTTGCTTGCATAGCATAGCTCGCTAGTTGGCTAACTACCCACGCATATTTTGTCATGTATTATTATGTTGTGGGCTACGGTGGAGCCGACAGTGACAAAATTCAGTATTCTAACATGCAGTTTGGAATGCAGCCCATATGGTCATCGCAAATGTTTCTTCATCAAGAAGCAAAGTCAGCTAAAAGCCAAATGAACCAGAAATCCAAACTGACCTCATGCTTTTTGTTCTCCTGCTGAAGTTTGGGCTGAATGTTTAAACATAGCCTAGTCATCAAGAGTTGAAATCAACAGACAATAGAGAAATTTGAGGAAATCTGAGTGGAAATTTGAGGATTTGATTAGTTTCAGTGGTTAAAGAATTTTACCAGTGGAAGATGTGTGTTCTGAGTTATTGTTGTGGTCAGGTCCTTAAGCCTTTTATGATGCAATCTGTCAATGTGTGTGTCAATGGGGACAGTCTCTAATGGTTAGAGAGTTGGACTTGTAACCCGAAGGTGAACCCAAAGGTGAACCTGAAGGTCGTGGGGTCGAGTCTCAGGTCCAGCAGGGACCTCAATACCACGACTGAGGTGAGACCCTTGAGCAAGGCACCGAACCCCCAACTGCTCCCCGGGTGCCACAGCAAAAAAGGCTGCTCACTGCTCCGGGTGTGTGTTCACTACTGTGTGTGTGCACTTGGATGGGTTAAATGCAGAGCACAAATTCCGAGTATGGGTCACCATACTTGGCCACACGTCACTTCACTTTCACTTTTGTAGGTGATGGTGGTTGTTGGGGGCCAAGCACCGAAAGCTATCCGCAGTGTGGAATGTTATGACTTTGAAGAGGAGAGATGGTTCCAGGTGGCAGAACTGCCATCCAGACGATGTCGAGCAGGTATTGATCCCCCACTGCCCAAAACACCCCAAACACATACACACACACACAGTATACAGTATATGTGGTTGTCTGGCATATCAGATTGAATGCTAAAAAAAATTGGTTTTGGCCGAAATTGGATTTCTTGATGTACACCACTTTGATTTCGATTTGATTTGATTGTGTGTGTGTGCGCGCGTGTGTAGGTGTAGTTTACATGGGTGGCATGGTGTACGCTGTCGGAGGCTTTAACGGCTCTCTGCGTGTGAGGACAGTGGACGCGTACGACCCTGTGAAAGACGAGTGGTGCTGCGTGAGCAGTATGCAGGACCGGCGGTCCACACTAGGCGCCGCTGTTCTCAACGGACTCCTTTATGCCGTGGGTGGTTTCGATGGCAGCACAGGTAAAGACCAAGATAGAAACCCCGAGACGCTGACGATGTCAATGATACAATTTTTAAGTAAAGATACACATATTTAAAAAAAATTTGTCTCATCACTGTTAGAAGATTACTACTTTGATGTAAAACTCATTAATTAAAAGATCTCAGTGCAGTTAGCTTCAGCTGTGTTCATGAATAAATTATAATACACATAAATTATACTTAAGTGAAAGTACAGCTGATGTGTCCGAATCTTACTCTTAGTTAAAAGTGGAAGGATCCGGCCAAACATGTACTTTTAAATGTACTCAAATAGAAAGTAGGAACTAAATGGTTTTAACTGTTGAAATGGAAGTTAATGTCATGTTTTTGTGTGAAAGGTAACTTTTATTACTTACATGTTGAAAGTCGGGGTTCATTTTAAAGCAACTACACCGTTTTGCCTGAAAACATCACTCAGTCTCTGGAAATTTGCTCGTCATACCCATGACTAACGCTGCATAGTTTGCTAATGAAGTAATCAGAAGTGCAGTGTCCATTAGCTAGAATCTGCCTAGCCAAATCTTGGACTCAATTCTAGCCTAAGCTGGCATTAGCAAAGAAAACAGGCTAACTTAGTTAAATATAAACAGGTAATTCGAGCAAATCAACGAAACTTGCCTCAACACGCTTTTTGAAATTGGATGGAGTTCACACCTTCTAGGCAGGCAAAGGAGACACCTCATTTTATAAAAGTCTTTGCTAATTCCATCATATTGAAGCATTTTACTGAGGTAGGGCCAGGGACGCTCATGCTCAAGTTCAACACTGCGGTCTTGTGGCCTGTTCATCTTCAGACGCACAGATAGCGCTAGCATTAACTACATTGTGTAGCATGAGGAGATCGCAGCAGATGACGAATCAGCATGATCCTTGATAGTTTTTTTTTTAACACTGATGAACTTGACTAGATCTAGACTAGACTAGATCTTGCTAATCTGAAGTGATTGGGTGTTCTGGGCCCTTTTGTGATTTGTAATGAGTACTTGCTTATGAGGTCTAAATAAAAATGTGAGGGGTAGAAAGTAAGCTTTGGTTTTTCTTGGAAAAGTACAAATATTCAATTTCAATGCTCGATATAATACTATAAGTAAAGTGTAATTACAAAAGTAGTAAGTAAAGTATAATAACGAAGTATGATGTATTACGAAGTATTTCCATCCCAATAGTATTCAACTTGTGAGTATGTACACTGCAGTGTCTGGTAACTCGGGAAACACACCGAAGTGGAAGACCTCGCATTGCGAATGTCAGAAGATTAAATTTTTTTTTTTTTGTCACGCAGGTCTGGCTACTGTTGAGGCGTACAACTCGAAGACCAACGAATGGTTCCACATAGCTCCCATGAACACCCGGCGCAGCAGCGTGGGAGTGGGCGTGGTCGGAGGTGAGCGGAGCCAATCGGAGCCCTTGCACTGGATATTCAATGTGGAAAAAAAAAAATCCAACAGGATAAACATCTATACACAAAGAATGCATGTTCTTTATTGCATTTTTTTAAATCTATGTATGCCATTAGAATATATATATATATATATATATATATATATATTTTTAAAAATGTTACACTGGTGAGGGTTTCAGCATAGACACAAACATTCATACTGATGTGCTCTATTGTGTGTGTGTGTGTGTGTGTGTGTGTGTGTGTGTGTGTGTGTGTGTGTGTGTGTGTGTGTGTGTGTGTGTGTGTAGGTATACTGTACGCAGTTGGTGGGTATGATGGCGCGACACGTCAGTGTTTGAGCACCGTGGAGGCGTATAACCCGAACACCAACGAGTGGTCATACATAGCAGAGATGGGCACGCGGCGCAGTGGAGCAGGTCACACACACACACACACACACACACACACACACACACACACATGCACACGGCTCTTAAATATCGGTTTAGGATTGTTTACTCCACAGATTGTAGTTTATACTGAGTGTGTTTGGTGGCCAGGGGTGGGTGTGCTGAAAGGACTGCTGTATGCGGTGGGCGGGCACGACGGCCCGTTAGTCAGGAAGAGCTGCGAGGTGTACGACCCCGTCTCCAGCACCTGGAAACAAATGGCCGACATGAACATGTGTCGCCGGAACGCAGGTAGGCCGGACATTCGCTCAGTCACTCCACTAATGCTGTGAGGGAATCTTCTAAAGAATGCAAACTCTTTAACATACGCACTACACCGATGGCCTTGTGGCATATCATGTCTTTTCACGTGAATAATATTTTGATTTGTAACCCTTTGTTTGTGGAAGTGCGACAACAGTGGAAGCGTGACGTACCCGCCTGAACCGTGCCTAGCCAGGGTTAGCTGATGTCATGTGTCCCTCTGCAGGAGTGTGTGCAGTCGGCAGTCTGCTGTATGTGATCGGGGGTGATGACGGCTCCTGTAACCTGGCGTCGGTGGAGTTTTATAATCCCAGTACGGATAAGTGGACCATATTGCCAAGCTGCATGAGCACCGGGCGCAGCTACGCAGGTCAGGCATGATCATTTGACATAAATTCCCAAAACAAGAGAACTTTGAATAATCATGTAATAACCACAGGTCAGATGTTAGCATTAATATATTTCTAATCCTTAGCACTTAGAATAAATGTGTGGCGATTAGTAAGCAACAGCACCCTCTAGTGGCTGCTTTAAAACTTACAGTTTAATTACAGTGTTATACAGTATGAACCAGTGATGTAAAAAGTGTGTGTGTGTGCAGGTGTGACGATCATTGATAAACCTCTTTGAGCAGCTGAAGAGTTGAAACTCTGTTGAAGTGGAAGAAAATAAGCTGATGTGATGCTGAGGAGTGGCTCACGCTGAGGACGAGGCTGAAGCTTCCTCCTGGAGCTGCTTCATGATTCAGAAGGCCTGGACAACACTGCTCTCTCTCTCTCTCTTTATCTCTCTCTCTCTCTCTCTCTTCATCTCTCTCACACACACACTCCCTCTCTCTGTGTCACTCTATCTTCCTGTCTCTCACTATATCACTTGGTCTGTATCTCTGTGTGTGTGTGTCAGTTTCTCTATCTGTCTTTCACTCTCTTTCTCGTTTACGTAGTCACTCACTACTCACACATTTTTCCCTCTTCTTTCTTCTTTTTCTTGTCCCCCCCCCCTCTCGTTCTCTCTCTCTTCTTCCTTTTGAGAGTAGTTACAGTATGATGAAGATTTTTGCACTTTTATAGCAAAGTACTAACCAAGCGTGATGGTTCAAACTCTAAAGTAACTGAAAGGATGCCTCTGAAAACACTAGCGTAACGTTCCAGCGTCTGTGCGCGGGGTTGTAGCGAACCCGTAGACCTGAAGGAAACCCCTCACTCATCATGGATGTGTTTGACTCGGAACGGGACCCGAATTACAAACGGACCAGCACTTTCTCGCTCTGAATCTCTGAAAGTCGCTGGACTGAAGAGATGATTTTATGAAGAAGGGTGGACTAATGGACTAGATTGCTGTTATTCGATTTTGTGGCAGGAATGAGAGCTGCTAATCTACGAGCAAACGCTGCATCGGGTGAACATTAATAGGAGATTTGCGCTTGCATTTCTCAAGGTTTTTTTTTTGTTTGTTTGTTTGTTTTTCTTTTCGCCAAACGACAGTTGAAAAAGTCTTAACGCTGAACATTTCTTCATTTCTTACGCACCGTGTCTTTTAACTTTGCGACCCGTCTGGGTGTGAATATCGGTTCTGGATGTATCCGTGATGCGCTGCTCTGCTGCTGCGTGTGTCTGAGCATGTGTGTCGTTTCGGGTTGCTGCTGGCTGCTCGGCTGTGGAAGTGCTTCTGCATGGATCTAGGTTTTCGTGTGTGTGTGTGTGCGTGTGCGCGCGTGTGTGTGTACTGTTTTTAAACTACTGCGGTCATCTGTTCAGTGAAGAATGGGACACTGCGTCGCTCTGCCAACTGCTGAACACTGACCAAATGTGTGCAAATGTTCTCATTCTTTCCTTCATTTCCTTTCCTTTTATCTTCTGTACCTTTTCTATTCTCAGTTCTGTACTCTCTCTAGTATTTCTATTTCTCTATTATTAATTATTGTAATCAATATTAAAACTAAGTGTTGGTCAAGAGGAATGCAGCGCATTTGAACCATTTCATAATGTGTTTTATATCATGAATAATAAACATGCTTCTTGTATTTAAATACGCGTGTGTGTGTGTGTGTGTGTGTGTGTGTGTGTGTGTGTGTGTGTGTGTGTGTTCACAGGACAAATCTCAGTTTAATGCTTATGTAGTTATGTTATGTTACCCAAAATACTTCGAGTTCAAGTAAGCCCACACTTTTTTTTTTTTAATATTAGCCCACATGTATTTTTTTTAAGAGTATATTTTACAATATACCTTTTACCAAGAAATTTGGTGTCTGAAGTTTGCATTTATAGACTCAAAGCTCCAGTTAAAAACATTAAAGGATGCTTATATAGACTCCAATTTAGCATACCTAAGTCATTCTTTAAACCGATGTACAGCAAAAAGTGTAATAATTTAAGTGTGAGCTGAAAGATGCAGGAAGGAGGAAGGGAGACAAAAATAAACAGAAACATGATGAGGGGGAGAGAGAAGGAGAATGAGAGAAAAGTAGAGGAAAAGGTGGAAGGAGGGAGAGAGAGAGAGAGGGAGAGAGAGCTGAAGTACTGGGAAAAGGAGAGGAAAAGAGAAAATGACAAAGAGAATGGAAGAAAGAGAAACAATGTAATAAAGAGCAGTGAGAGATGCACATCTATAGTGCGATGGTTGATATGCCCCCTCCAAGATGGCGGCGCCGTTGACGTGTTGCCCTAACCGGAAGTAGCCCGCAAGTTCGTGTTAATAGTGCTTGGTTAGCTATGGTCGCTTTTTTTCTGCGTTTTCTTATCGTCATGAGATCATTTTAAACAGTATAAAAAGAGCGCTAGCTCACGAAATGCCGTTGTACTGGTTTGCTATACGCTAGTATGATGGTTCGCGAGCGCCCTGTCTACAGGCTGTGTCCCAATCTGAAGTGATCATCACTATGCCCTTCTCCCTCCGAAGGGGCCACCCTACACACTGAGAGCGCCACCGCCCCGCCCCTCTCCGCCCCGCCCCGCCCCTCCAGGCCTCCACACTCTCCCTCGCCGAGTACGGCCACCGTACGGAAAAGGCGAGCACGCTTCTCATTGGTCGTCGCCACGGTTACGTCCGTCTCACTATCATCACTCCACACCGTCGACCAATCAGGGTCCCGCTTCCGAAAGCTGCGTCACTCTCTTTCTTGTTTCAGCCAATCACAGACGCCAAAACGATTGTACATTAAACGGGCCCTGAGCTCGTACACAGGTAGAGCACAGCGCTTGGGAAAGGTAACTACAAGGTTTCAAAATTTATTACAAATTATATTATTACTGCTTTTGTACAGGTTAATACTTTATCCTAAAGTTACAGCTGTATACATTACAGAATATTTGCAGCTTTAAAGAGACTATTTTCAGTCATTTATATTCATTTTCTGTCTTTATTTTAATAAGAAATAAAAGAAATGTAGAGTTAGTGTATTAAGATGTTTCACATATTGAAGCCTTATTTTAAAAAGTTTACTCACACTACAGACCTGGAAAGTTACAGCTCAGGCCTCAAGGTATAAAAATATTAAATATAAATATGAAATTATATATTATATTATATTATTCTGCTTATTTCAATTTATTAGAAAGTGAATATTGTACTGGTGAATAATCATTCTGTGTCACACCCTGTTGCAGATGCATGACAGAGTGTTTTAATTTGTTTATATATATATTTGTAAAAAGAAATAACAATGAAAAGAAATTAAAATATACATCTTCTAATAATTCGTAATTATTAACTATTCAAGAAGTGCAACGTACAAATAAAAAAGTGCTCTTTTTAATTTAATGTAATTTTTTAAATTTCTAATAATTCATAATTTTATATATATATATAATATATATATATAATTATGAATTATTAGAAAATGAATATTGTAGTGGTGAATAATCATTTTGTGTCACGCCCTGTTGCAGATGCATGATCGGTTGCTTTAATTTGTTTACATTATATTTGTAAAAAGAAATAACAGTGTAAAGAAAAAAACTAGTTTTACATTTATGCATGTATAATTATGAATTATTAGAAAACGAATATTGTGTCAATATCATTGTGTCAGTGCTGCAGATGCATAATGGGTTGTTTTAATACCAATCACATACCAATGATTTTATTCGTTTTACACACACACACACACACACACACACACACATACATACATACATACATACATACATACAAGGAATAAAATCATTGGTATGGTGTGAATTTGATTACTCTCCTATAACAGCAAGTGTTTTATTCCTCTTATTCCACAGCACTTTGCAAAGAATACATTTAAAGAATGTCAGGTGATATTTTTATCCATTTATTGTTATGTTTCAGAATCAGAATCAGAATGCGCTTGTATTGCCAAGTGTGCTCACACACACACACACACACACTCACACACACACACACACAAGGAATTTGACTTGGTATGAAGCTTCCAGAACACACATACCAATAGACGGCAAGGCATATAATAATAAAATTTACAGATAATAATATAAGAGAATATCTAACACTGTACATTAGACACAATAGGCTTAAACAGAATAGATATATGTACAGGTATAATATGTGAAAGGTGAAGGTAATGGCAGAGCATTAAGGATATGTGTACAGGTAGTATAGTAAAGAATGAAATTTAGATATTGCACAAAAAATGTCTCCAAAGAGAAAGTTGGTTCCTGTTATCACACTGTTACGTTATAGAAGCTCTAAACAGTCGTTCCTTCACCAGCCTCCTTTTCCTTCCTCTCTGGAATCTAATAAAAAAGAATAATAAATACATAGTTAGTAAAATGTTTTTTTTTTCTCCTGTCAGGCATGGAGATGAACGGCACGGCTGACATCTTGTCCTCGGCGTACCTGGCCGTGGAGTTTGTGGACTCGTTGCTGCCTCAAAACCCGCTGCAGGAGCCTGTGAAGCAGGCGTGGGACCACATGCTCCAGAACTACAGCAAGTTCCAGATCGCGACATGGGGCTCGCTCGTCGTGCACGAACTGGTCTACTTCCTGTTCTGTCTACCGGGCTTCCTGTTTCAGTTCATACCGTTCATGCAGAGGTTCAAGATTCAGCAGGTGGGTGGAGCCTGAGAATTCAGAATTCAGTTTCACGTTTTAAACAATTTGACCTTTTTCCACACAAACTCTATGCGCTATGACCGGGTAACATTTTTTACGAGATGCTCTTTATTCCTTTCTTTCAAAATTTCTCTCTTTCCTCTGTCGATCACATAAAAACTAGGCAATCAAGAGCGTCTGTGAGCTTATGTATGTGGAAGAGGGCAGACAGCGCTTTTTCTCCAAGATGTGAGCACAAAATAGGTCAAGGTTACGGCGTCGATAGAAAAAAATGTCGGCGTCTCGCTGGACCAGACATGGCATGACATGGCTTACGCTTGAAATCTCTTTTGCTTCTTCTTTAACTTGACCTCATTTCCTAGCTTCAAGTTTGTACAGAAGAAGATTGGATTTGTGACTGAATACCATCTCCTTAGTTTGCACTATTTTGTGTAATTTGTATTATTATGATTTTATGGTTATTTCTTATATAATTCCATTATAATAATCATAATAATAATAGTGAATAACATTGGTTATCTCGGTACAGTGGCACATGTCAAGAGGTGGGATATACAACCCCATTTCCAAAAAAAAGTTGGGATGTTTTGTAAAATGCGAATAAAAACAGAATGCAAAGATTTAACAACCCATATTTTATTCGCAACAGAGCATAGACAACATATGAAATGGGACAGGGCCATGTTTACCACTGTGTGTGTAGCATCTCCTCTTCTTTTAACAACAGCTTGTGTACGTTTGGGAAGTGAGGAGATGAGTTGCTGGAGGTTTTCGAGTGGAATGTTGTCCCATTCTTGCCTGATTCCAGCAGCTCAACTGTCTGGTGAAAGGTTCTCTTTGGGAGGTTCTCTTTGGGAGTGATGAGGTTGGACAGGATTAGGAACGAGTACATCAGAGGGACAGCTCATGTTGGACGTT
>CM075001.1:10879334-10904334 GCA_037576825.1 Pangasius krempfi
GAGAGATGATTCGCTGTGGCGACCCCTGAAGGGAAAAGCCGAAAGAAGAAGAAGAAGAAGAAGAAGAAGAAGAAGAAAGGTCTGGACTGCAGGCAGGCCAGTTCAGCACCCGGATTCTTCTGCTATGAAGCCATGCTGCTGTAGTATGTGGTGATGTGTGGTATGTGGTTTGGCATTGTCTTGCTGAAATATGCAAGACCTTCCCTCTTAAAAAGACGTCGTCGTCTGGATGGAAGCATATGTTGCTCTAAAACCTGTATATACTTCTCAGCATCGATGGTGCATTTCCAGATGTGCAAGCTGCCCATGCCATATGCACTAATGCGTCCCAATACCATCAGAGAAGGTGGCTTTTGAACTGAGCACTGACAACAAGACGGATGGTCCTTCTCTTCTTTAGTCCTGAGAACTCTTTTTATACCCAATCATGTTACTGTTACAAATGGTTTGAGGAACATGACAAAGAGTTCAAGGTGTTGACTTGACCTCCAAATTTGCCAAAATCCGATTGAGCATCTGTGGGATGTGCTGGACAAACAGGTCCGATCCATGGAGGCTCCACCTCGCAACTTACAGGACTTAAAGGATCTGCTGCTAACGTCCTGGTGCCAGATACCACAGCACACCTTCAGAGGTCTTGTGGAGTCCATGCCTCGAGGGGTCAGAGCTGTTTTGTCTGCACAACTAATATTTAATATTCAAGATTCTGCACTATTTCTAGGTCCTTTTTTTAAAAAAAAATGTAAACAACTATGTGAGCACGTTAACTGCTTCGTACAAAAGGTAAAAATTTCCTCATGTCTAATCTCTTCTACTGACGCACGTGTGTTCAGACGACTCTGATGGATTTGATTTAAACGGATCGTAAGGTTTTGCACGAAGTTGTGGAGTCCTTGCCAGCTCGGGTGCACGCTGTCGTTGAAGCAAAAAAGAAGGGAAACGCTAAGAAACTCTGAAATTCATGTAGATATTTCAAAGATTCTACTTCTCACTCGAGTTGTTGTCAGTAGTGTAATTTGTAATGAAAATTGTCGTATTAAATTAGAAACGAATGCACGGTAGAAGCATTTCAGACTTTTGTATGGTGTAGTTTAGTAAATGTAAAAGTGTAGAGGTGTAAACCTCAGGCTTCCACATGAGACGGTTTCGATTATTAAGGCAGTAACTCGATATTTGACGAAACCACTGAATCCGGTTTTGCACATCAGTTTCAGAATAGGATTTCTTTTTTACACACCGGTCGTCTGTCCTTTTTTCCACTGATAATCAGTTTCTAATCAATTATAATGGACAATAATGCATTTCAATCGCTGTCTTTTAAAGTGATGCGTGTGTGTGTGTGTGTGTGTGTGTTTTAGGATAAACCAGAGACGTGGGAGAAACAGTGGAGGTGCTTCAAGATGCTGCTGTTCAGTCACTTCTGCATCCAGCTGCCTCTCATCTGCGGCACGTATTACTTCACTGAGTTCTTTAACATCCCTTACGACTGGGAGTCCATGCCCCGCTGGTAAGAAGACATGTTAAACGCTCGGGACGGTGTAATAAACGAATCGTAATTCCTTTGTGTTCAGGTTAATTGATTTTATTTGATTGCTGTTTAGACAGTTTTAGTATCTCAGTGGTTAAGGTTCTGTAGTGACCAGTAGATTTTTGACTTCAAATCCCAATCCTAGCTTTGTCCTTGATTGGTTATATGAACATGTGGGACAGGAATGCTAGCACTACAGAGGGTGTTACAATACACCCGATAATAAATGAGCTTTTTAGGTTTTCAGTAACACACCCACTCTGTCTGCTTCTCCCTCAGGCCGTATCTGTTAGCTCAGTGTTTCGGCTGTGCGGTGATTGAGGACACATGGCACTATTTCCTGCATCGAGCTCTCCATCACCGCAGAATCTACAAATACATCCACAAAGTTCACCATGAGTTCACAGTGAGTGTGAAAGAGCTAGAAAATCACTGCATGTGATTCAACTCTCACATTGTTTTGTTTTTTTTAACCCCCAGAAAGAGTGTTAGCCATGGCCAAAACACACGACTCGTCACGTGACATGCACAATGTAACCTAAACAACACTCTTACTAGTCGTAATTAGCGTCAGCGTAACTATCTGGCCTAGCTTAGTGTCTAGCAATGCAGATGAAACTCTTATGATCAGGAGGGTGTTTGTCTGCGCTGTAGCAGACACGTCGTTATTTTTAGTTATGTTGTCCTCTGTGGTTGTTTTTTTTTCTCAGTCGCAACACAATTTTGCGACCTGATTTAAAAAAAAGAAAGAAAAAAAAACGCTTAACGCATCACTTCGAACGTTTCTGAAAAATCGAAGATTTCACAACTTACAAGCTCCAAAAAACCCAGCTTTTTAAAAGCAGCCTGCTTCCTGTAGTCTTGTAGGTGTAGGTCTTGTAGGTAGGTCACCATGTGCTGATGGTTTAGAGGAAAAAAAAAAAAACACCAAATGTGAAAGCACCATAATCACAACACGCACACAATATACAGTACTTCATTTCCATGATCTGACTCTTCCGACAGTAACTGTGTGTGTGTGTGTGTGTGTGTGTGTGTGTGTTTAGTCTCCGTTCGGGATGCAGGCAGAATACGCTCACCCACTGGAGACGCTGATCCTGGGCGCCGGCTTCTTCATCGGCATCATGGTGTTCTGTAATCACATGGCACTCTTATGGGCGTGGGTCACCATCCGTCTGCTGGAGACCATTGATGTGCACAGGTATATATATATACACACACACACACACACACACACACACACATATCATACAAGGCTTTACCACTTATTTTTTATCATCACTGGTGCATTAAAATTGAAATTGAGCTCTCGACATAGAAAAGACATGGACGAAATGCTCCCCAAGTCAAGTCAGAACGCTGTTGCTAGGCAACAGGAGCATAAACTAGCTAATGACCGAGGTGATTATTGAAGTAGCTAACCGTAGCATGTATCTCTTATCCGTTTTATATATATGGACCTCGTAAGTAATGGTGCAGAAACAATACACAACCATCAGGAATATTAACGTTTCGCTCTGACATGTTGATCATATTCTTAAGAAGAAACGTCAGAAATTATATGATGATTAGACTTAGCATGTAACATGATATTTTCTGCCTAGTGGATACGATATCCCTCTGAACCCGCTGCACTTGATCCCCTTCTACGCCGGCGCACGTTTCCACGACTTTCACCACATGAACTTCGTGGGTAATTACGGCTCCACCTTCACCTGGTGGGACCGACTGTTTAACACCGACGACCAGTACACCAGCTACACGCAGAAACAGAGCCTGAAGAAAAGCGAGTAACACACACACACACACACACACACACACACACACACACAATGTGTTTCACACTGGACTGAACAGATATCAATACATCAACACCAGCAACTTGCACTCATTTCACTGCAGTGTGCCTTTCAGTTATAGAAGAGAGCCAAATAGACCAAACGAACTATTCACACTTGTCTTTAAAAACAAATCCTTTCGCAAATGACCGCTTGTATTTTTATCAGTATTTCTATTTCGCTTTGAAGACAAGAGTTAAGATTTTAATTTATCTGTTAAAAAAAAAAAAGGATCAGTGATGCAAACATGCGTCACTCTAAAATAATGATGATGTCATCCCTGAAAGCACTTTGGATTTAAAAAGTTTTGTCTTTTCATGTGGATTTGTTATTGTTTTTGTTTCTGTGAATGTCTTTTCTGAGTGTCGCGTGATAACAGAGGACAATTTAAAAGTCACTTTATCATACACTGTTATATTATATACTAATTGCATAGGCAACAGCAACATATTATAATGAAGACCAAATAAACTGTAAAGGAACCTTGATTTTGTGTCGTTTTGTCACTGTGACGCTTGAAGCAGCTAGCTCATCAGCCAATCATGTGGCGTCTGCGCAGTTAAAGATCAGATAAACGTCTCCTGGTCTTTTTCCGATCTTCAGCTGTCCAATTTCCTTATACTCCTGTTCCTGGCTGACAAGAGTGGAACCCCGGGTGGTCTTCTGGTAGCTGCTGTAGCTCATCCACCTCAACATTTGACATGTTGTGCATTCTGAGATGCTTTTCTGCTCACCACGGTTGTAAAGAGTGGTTATGTGAGTTCCTGTAGCCTTCCTGTCGGCTCAAATCATCGACAAAGCATTTAACAAAATTTCAGAAGTGAAAAGAATGCCAAAATGTATTTATTTTTTCATTGGTTGATAATATAAGACTTTATTTTACAACATTTACAGTGTCATCATAATGAAGGGTGTGCGAAGGTGGAATAACATGGTGGAACTCTATATCGCAGTTTTTCCCAACACTGAAAAATCTGGAAACAGTCAATATATTAAACTTTTGTGAGGTTGCATTGAAATTAGAATTTATTTCATGTTTCGCACACAAATTAAAGAAGAGAAGGTAAATAAAGTTGTTTATTCACTGTCCGTGCTTTACTGAGTGTTACTGAAGGTTCAGATATAAATCAGGGACACCATTTGTCACCTCAGGTGTCGAATGACCCTTTAGTGACTTCATCAAATCTGTTTTATTAATTAAGACACAGAAAATGTGCTTTAGAGAGTCTCAGTCATTTGCGTAGGATGAATAAAGCTTTCTTTGATGTGAACAGAATGTATGGCTAATGTTGAAAGAAAAAGAAAACAATCTTTTGTTTCAAATACTTCTCATTTGTTTTATATTTGTAACTAGTTCTAAAGGACTGATGACAGAAAACAGAAAAAAAAAATCAAAATGCAACGTGCAAAAAAAGATTGAGAACAGATCATTTCTCAATTTAATAATTGCACTACCTGTTAGCACCCAGGTGAGGATGGGTTCCCTTTGGAGTCTGGTTCCTCTCAAGGTTTCTTCCTCATGTGGTCTCAGGGAGTTTTCCCTTGCCACCGTCGCCTCTGGCTCGCTCATTAGGGATAAATTCATAAATTTATATTTCTGTAAAACTGCTTTGTGACAGTGTCCATTGTTAAAAGCACTATTGAATTGAATGACCTGACCACTACACTCTAAAGGGAATAAAATGAATGAAGCACTTTGACTGAAAGGGTAAATGTAGTTCAGCCTTAAACCGTTTGAGCAGAACATTTGAATCTTTGTATGTAATGTTTCTTTCATAGTCTATATTACTATGTGCAGTGGGTTTTTAGTCTTTTTGGCCAATACATTCTCTTGAAGGGTGCCAAAACGTCTTTCATATGTCTTCTCATAAACTTCTTTCATCCGTCTATATATCTATCTATCTATCTATCTATCTATCTATCTATATATAGTATATCCATTTTCTGTACCGCTTATCATACACAGGGTCGCAGGGAGCCTGGAGCCCATCCCAGGGGACTTGGGGCACAAGGCAGGGGCACAACCCTGGACTGCCAATCCATCGCAGAGCACAATCACACACACTCACACACCCATTCACACACTACGGATAATTTGGAAATGCCAATCAGCCAAAAATGCATGTCTTTGGACTTGGGGAGGAAACCCCCGAAGCACAGGGAGAACATGCAAACTCTGCACACAGGGTGGAGGTGGGATTCAAACGCCCAACCCCAGAGATGCTAGGCCACCCCTATATATATATATATATGTGTGTGTGTGTGTGTGTGTGTGTATAGTACTGTGCAGAAGTCTTAGGCACCCTATTGTTTTTAGCACAAACATTGTTATAGATTTTTATTTGATGACTTCTACATTATTGATTCAGTACAAAAACATTTTACATTCCAAACATTAGTTTTCCAGCACAAAATTAAATGTTACAGAAAAGTTTTGTATGTCAGTAAAGAAAGCAGCATATTACATGACAGACACTTTTCAGACAAAAAAAAAGCTAACGAAGGCTGCTGGGTTTCGCCGCAAAAATAAGAAGCGAGTCGACAGTCAAAGTCTCCAGAAGAACTGCGGCTGCTTCTGCAAGATGCTCAGGAACACTTACAACTGTGCTGAGTATAAAATACTGAGCATGAGGATTATTTTTTACAAAAATGTTCTGTATTGTGCAAAAAGGGATGGATTTTTTTTTCTCACTCAATATTACATCTCTCCACACCAATAAAGAAGGCGCGCCCCCTGCTGGCGCGTGCGTGTGGTAGCACGTGTGCGCGCACTACACCCGCCCCCACGCTAACCCCCCCCCCCCACCCCATCCCCCAAAGCCGCGATTGCACCGGTTCCCATTAAACAGGTAGCCGCGGAGTGCGCACGCGCGTCGTCAGCATCATCATCATCATCATCGCGTCAAAGCTTTGCGGTTTCATACGGGACACGACGCAGCAGAGAGACAGAGAGGTAGAGAGAGAGAGGTAGAGATATTGTGAGGTAGAGGAGGGATCTGGAGAGCTCACGAGAGGCGGACTCGCGGGAAAAGGAAGGCTTTTACGCGGCGTACAGAGCGGCGGTTTAGACGCGGTGCAGACGAGCAGGGATGAAGGCGGCGGGCTTGTGCGCGGCGGCGCTCGCGCTGCTGCTGGTGCTGGTGCTTTCGGCGTCGGGCGCGCGCGCGGCGGCGCCGCTGGCGGACGGCGGAGACATCTCGTTCGAGTATCACCGCTACGAGGAGATGCGCAAAGCTCTGGTGTCCGTGTGGCTGCAGTGTCCGTCCATCGCGCGCATCTACACGGTGGGAGAAAGCGTCGAGGGCCGCGGGCTGCTCGTGCTGGAGATGAGCGACAACCCGGGCGTCCACGAGCCTGGTCAGTGTCTGTGGTGAACGTAGCCTTATAACACCATGCACCAATGTTATGACATCATAAAACCTGATTCATTAAGCATTAATAACTAAGGCGTGGTGATGAAACGGTGTTTATGCTTCACGTGCATCAACATCATTTTAGCATGAGATGCAACCTGAATTGTTTTTAGTAAAAAAAAAAAAAAATCACAGCTTTTGTGTTTATGTTTTATATTTTATACAGATCATAAGTAATGGCACTCAGTGATTATGCCTTTACATTTGCTCATTGCTTGTTAATGCATTCATTACACAACTGAAACTGACACTATGGCGTTAAAAGAGTGGAGCAGGTGCGCACCAAGTCATATGCCAGTGTCTTATCATCCCTGGCCTACATACTGTCCTGTATTCCACCAGTCATCCTCTAGTGCACCAACAGTCAGTGCAGTGCGGTTTGGGACGCACGGAGATGCACAAGACGCCATTTTGCAAGCTGGGACAGGGATAAGCTCTTAACTGACCATGGAAAATACAAACCTGGCTATAAGGGTTATGCATTGAGCAAATGGATCAAACCGCTGAAATTCAAGCAGTGAAGTGATGTTCAGAAGTGCATGTTTTAGAGGTTATTATGCCTTGTGATGCGTTTAAAACCCTAAACTAGACAGCATAAACACTTCATCACGATGCTCATAAACAAGTGCATTCAGTGTCTCACAGCTTTATTATTATTTTTTATTATTATTTGACAAATCATATTCAAATATTAGGCCATTTTGTAGGCTGTCTGGTTCTATCTGGATTAAGAATGAATTGGAGATGTATTAATATATACAAAAACCGTACACTAGTAGTAAGTGATATATATTATATTATATTATATTATATTATATTATATTATATAACACATAAAATGTTTATGTGCTGATTTCTTTCCCCTGAAATGAAGTTCATGGTTTGTTACAGAGTCAACAAATGGCTTCAGTATGGCCTATTATTATTATTATTATTATTATTATTATTATTATTATTATTATTTTAGGCTTATTATTTTGTTAGTATTATTTTGTTAGTATTGCTGTTTATTAAGTTCATTGACATGACTTTATTTATAGCCTGCTCTGAATCAAGGTGTGTGTGTGTGTGTGTGAGAGAGAGAGTGTGTGTGTGTTAGAGAGAGAGTGTGTGTGTGTGTTAGAGAGAGTGTGTGTGTGAGAGAGAGAGTGTGTGTGTGAAGAAGGAGAGTCTTTCACCCTAATGAGTGACTGTTTCCTAAATAGCACTATCATTAGTTCTCCTGGCTTGTGTGTGTGTGTGTGTGTGTGTGTGTGAGTCACTGAGGCTTTTTATTGCTACCAGATGAGTTTCCACTTGCCGCCGCCCCCGCCCCGTTGCCACGGACAACCCGCGGCTCCCCCAGCAGCGGCGCACGCGCTCGCGCACTCCAACTTCACGCGAGCTCTCTTCTTACTCCGTAATGCGCGAGAAGCGTGAAATAACTCAGTGTATCGTCGTGGTGCACGTGCGAGCGTTTGGATTTAGACATCCGCCGTTAAGGGGAAGCAGAAATAGCCGTTCGTTGCCGTGGAGCTTGATCGGCTTAAGGTGATGAGCCGTGCGCGCTCCCGTGCCGTGAGATGCCGAGCGAAGGGGAATTAGCGCGTGCGCGCGCGCGCGCGAGAGAGAGAGAGAGAGAGAGAGAGAGTGAGAGACCCCCCCACCCCTCACCCCTCGCCCCATCTGGTCCTCCTTTTCAGATCCCACGCACGCGGCCTGGGCTTACTGCCCAACCCAGTGTCATACAGTGACCTTGCCAACATAATAAATAAATAAATAAATTAATAAATAAATAAAAGTCCTGCATGGTACACACGTCACATGTTAATGGTTAAAAGTTAATTAACTGTCACTGCTCTTTTAGTTACGCTTCCATAATTAACCATATAGCTCAGATGCATAGGATCTGAACTCCCCTGTAATATTTTATGACAGTTCCAGATGTTTATCCGTGGGCAGTAATGCAACACACATGCAGTGCAGATGTGTTAAATCACACTGTTTTACACAGTAATTGCGATCATAAAACGGTCAAAAAGTCATCATTAGTTAACATTCCTCCATATTTAACAAACAAACCCAACACGTCACACACTTTATTTAATCGCGTTTTATTGGTTATCCAGCAACGCCTGCTGTGCGTACTGCCTGGACGCAGGACAAACCCTTCAAAAGTGCATGCACAAACACACACACACACACACACACACAATTCACAAAATGTAAATGGCTGTAACATACAGTATAAAAAAATATAACTCATTCTGTTGAAATATTCAATATTGCTTTTGCAAACAGTCAGTGATCAGCTTGTTGTTGTTGTTGTATTATTTACTTTGCCTGAGAGCTTTAAAGTCGGGTTTCTGGGCCAGAGCAACACCAAACTGTTAAGCCGTTCTTGGCACACGGTAGAGCTTAAAGTTTTTTTTTTTTAATCAGCTTCACCACAAGAGACAGTACCTGGAGACAGTCATCAATCCGTAACTGTGATATCTAGCTAACTAACTGTAGCTAGCTAATTGCCTCACTTTTCTCTTCCACATGCGAACAGAACGCATCATTCTTATCTTCGCTTTTTCAAAAAGTAACACATTATGGCCAGAGACGATACAGGCCATGAGACTGTATATGAGAAAAGGTCTGTAAGTAGCCGCAAAGGGTTCAATGGAAGCTCTTACCTCAAAATCGCAGCAGACCAAACCATTTTACAAAATAGGGGAAATTTTCGCTTATCTGATGAGTTGGTGCGAACGATGCCATTTTGACCATCTTGGTTTGATCAAACAGAGAACCAGGATTAACCAATCAGGACCGTGCATTTTCCCGTTACTGTTAGAAAGCTAGCGGTGACTCTGAGCGTAGTATCAGGTGATAAAGTATCGATGATTTACTTGCAGGAGGAGGAAAACGTAGGGTAGATCTGCTTTTATGAGAGAAAATGTCATTTCCTCATATTACTAGCATGTTTATTTGAATCACTTTCACTGGAACTGTGATAAAGGTACAGTATTGTATTTCCTCTGCGTTTTAACATCATTAGTGGCTGGAGATCTCTGCATGCTCATGCTCTGATCATAGAGTCATCCATCCTAAGAACTCGATTTGACCTGGTTTTGTCATTTGGTTCATCCTTCTTCTCTGTACACATGACTGGATTAGTATCTGTATTAGCGTGGCCTTACACACTCCAGGTCTTTGGGGGTAAATAATTATGAGAATTATGAATAATTAAGCAATGCAGGCCAAACTTTCAGTCATGTCACTTCAAGGGTTCCATTATATGGATTATCAGGGGGCAAGGCTTATCATGCGGTAGTATAATTGTAACATTCCTGCTTCAGAATTATTGGCACCCTTAGGAAACCTTTAACTGAAGTAAATTCGTGCAACGAAAAAAACCAAAACAAAAGCATGTCACAATTATTGTCACCCCTAGAAATTCATTTCTGAACAAAATGCAACTGAAGCACATTCCTTTTTAAGTGGTTATCCATGACTTCCTGTTCCACTGGCGTATAGATATGAGAAAGATGAGATGACACACAGGCCGCTAGTCATTTCTCAACATGGGGAAGATGAAGAGAATACACGAATTAAATGAGACAAAAGTGTGTTGTGGCTATAAATATAGATAGCTTCATGCCTGAAAATGCCCATATCCACTGTTAGAGCAATGATTAAGACGTTGAAAGCAGAGCTGTAATGAACCTGTCTGCGAGAGTGCATTTTGCCCCCGCATGCACAGCGAGGAGTCTATAATCAGACACCACCTCCATGCCAACAACAAAACAAAAAGCCTTTTCTTTCATCTAACCACAAATGTAAACGCCTGGACTTTGCTAGACTCTGCTGGAACAGCAGCCGGGTTCTGTGGTCCAAGGAGACATAAATAGAGCTGTTGGGCCACAAACACTCAAAAACGTGTTTGGTGTAAAGAAGAAGGAGGGTTATGCAGAACCACTGTTGAGTATGGCCAAGGACTGCGCCAACAGCTATGTGTGTCAGTTAGTCAAGTTGTTTACTTAAATGCTGAATGGTCTATTTTAAAACAAATTGAGGAGAAGAAACTTGTAGTGTGTTTGAGAAAGAGAGAGAGAGAGAGAGAGAAAGAGTGAGAACCAGGGGGAGTGAGATGTCTTCCTGTCAGCATACACTCATTAATAATAAATCAAACAGATTTGCCACATGTGCTCCTTCACTAAAGATGTGTGTGTGTAGGGTTTTAACCTCCTGGTTGGGACCAAATGTCCCCACAAGAAAAAAAAAGATTAGTTTAATAAAAAATGAAGACTTTATTTTAAAACAAAGAGTCAAAAAGATCTCCTTTTGGTTACCGAGGTTACGGTTAGGGTTAGATTTAGATGTAGGCACAGCATTCATTAGCTACACTGATAAATGTTAATGGAAGGTCCTCACAAAGATAGTATACAAACGTGTGTGTGTGTGTGTGTGTGTGTGTGTGTGTGTGTGGAAAAGAGCCTAGAAAAATGGGATTCCTGCTTTTTTTTTTTCCTTCTCTCAACGTGACTTATTACCGATGATTATTTTGATGAAAGTTCCTAAATGTCCTTCCTAAAAGGACTACACTTCACACTTTACCTTTTAGGTTCACTCAAACAATTGTGGTCAACAACAATCTCCTTACGTTCCGAGTTCTAATAGTGAACTGTAGAAATTTGAAAACGTTACTAATCTTTTAATCAAGGTGAAACAAGGGTTATGAATATTTTAGTAGGATTTTTTGGCAGAATATTTTCGTCATGTTTAAAAGGGAGAAAATTTGTACAGGATGTTCCTTTGTTATTATTACATTTTTTTCTGATTTGCTGAAAATAAATCTGATTCGCTAGCTGAAAAGGTAAAAATAAGTCAAATTATTGAGTCGTTACAGTGTCTTGAGTGATTCGTTTGATACAGTGTTAAATATTTTTAATGATTCGTTCACCAGTTCACTTCCATGATTTGCTCGGATGTGCAGCCTGATCACGTAGTCGTCTAAAGCAGACAAATTATCAGCTTGATCAGACCAAATAGCTAATAACTGTTGCTATCTTGTGTGCTTGTATGTCCATAATTTGAAGAATTGCTTTCACACCCAGTCCAATACGTCTAATATTGTGTGCACTGAAATGCTTGAAATCTCCAGCTGAGCTTGAGTAGCACGGATCAGGTTCTGCATATACGCAGTTGCAAATATCATTCACGAGTGTTTAAACACTGAAAGATAAACATATAATGTAAATCCATGTAAATAAAATCCACCTATGTTTGACAGTCTTGAAGTCGGTTATGGATATGTGGAAATGAAGTGCTTTGGCTTCTGGGTTTGGAAGTGAATGAAGAGGAAAGACTCAGTGAGTGATACTCATTTAATCACTTTAGAGAAAAAAAACCCAATAGAAACCATCACAGAAATGAATGGTTTTCACTACAAATACCATTACAAACCATCAGTTAATAATTAAACCCATTACCATTACCATTATTGGTCCTTAATAGTATCCACTAGACATAACATGCCACCAGTAGAAGGCCACAAATTACCAGTAGAGCCACACAGGGACCATAGTTTCCATTAAAACCAGTACAATTTCCATTGTAACCATTAAAACCATTACAAATGAATATTTACCCAATTTACTGTAAGAAAGCATTAATTCAGCAAAGGCTGTGGTGCTGCTTGAGGCAATGAAAGCTATAGCAGTATTGGGATGATTTCAAATGGATGTTCCACTTCTATTGTATTAATGAAACTAACGAATTGAAATTGTCTTAGTTCTAAGTTCACGAGATGCGACACAGTATTAATGTTTAATTAGCAATCAATGCCAGGTCATCATTTTAGTTGTACCACATCTTTTCTTAGTAATTTAGGGAAATGTTAATATTCACAACAGTTTTGTCTTGTTTCCGCTGTGACTAGACATTCACATTGTGCATATAAAGGCTGCTTAATGGCTGAGCGCTAGCTAGATAAGTAGTTTAGCCTTAGCTTATCCTCAGCATACTTCCCAGTTGCTTAGCAACAGCGTTCGCTCACCCAACATCACTGAACATCTTTCCATGGCGAAAGCACGATTTCACGAGTTCCATTTAAATGCATCTGTAACTAAGCTTAGTGAGCTAATGATGGCTAAAAGTGCTAACCGAGTAAGCTGAGGTAATAGTCTGGTTCAAAACATTTAATATGTTCAGCAATTTGTTCAAGTGTCTCATTTTCAAATTTTTTTTTGTTTATATCTCAGTTTTTATGTTTCAATTCCATCATTCTGAGAAATCTTACACGCTACACTCATGCTAGCTTTCTCACATAATTTGCCGCAGTGAATCCTCAGAGAGCGTTTTTGCTGCCGGGCCAAAAGATGGCTTGCTAACCCAGCAAAGCTAATCTCTCTAGACTGTCATGCTAACTGACGGATATTAACCTCAAGTTTGTGTGGATTTTTATTCCTCCTCAACAACATAGCAGCACCTAGCTCTGACTACCACCTCACTGTTGACTATATTTGACACAGAACAAACAAAACCACTAACGGTTCTCAGTACTGCTTTTAGAGCTAGCTATACAATTAGCAAAAGTTATCAGTGTTTGTGAACTTTTTCACCTTTCCAGTTTATCATTTTGCAAGGAGGTTAACTGAAATGGGGATAAACGTGTAATTATACATACACATGATCAATTAAATATCCATCTAGCTAGTCATCATCAGTGCTAACATCAGTTAACGTTATCTTAGCCTGATAGCTGTGAATGAATTCTTCCCCATTGAATGTATGTCCTTTATTAAGCTTTGTTGACAAAAATGAGGTGAAAAATCTTTACACTGTGAGTGAAGGTGATAAAACCAAGGCCCATTACACGATGTAGTGACTGACGGCTAAAGCAAATGGCACTAATGGCACATTGTCAATATCTCGGTCCATTTCCATAATGACTCAGCACTTGTGTGTGTTTCCAGTGCGTTCTTATCTTGAGGTAGATGCCACCTTTTGTCACAATAGCCATAGAAACCAGGTCACCAGTGACGTCTCTTCGCATTTCTGTGCAAATTCTGTCATATGTTGACTTAGGCAGGGAGAAGCAAGCGACAGAGGCTTTACTGTTTATTTAATGAATGAACGGTTGGATGGATAGAAGCCTGGATAAATGAACAGGTGGAAAGATTGATGTTTGTTAGAAACCGCGAGCACCAGCTGTATCATTTCAGAGATTGATATCATCCTCCATCTGGTTTCTGTCTCCTCTCAAGCTCCAGATCAATAAAAGTCAGAGTCCAAATGTCAGAGAATGAGGAGGAGTGCAAGGAGAAATGGCCAAAGAAGAGATATTTTCCACGTTATATAACGAGATTCTTCTCTCTCTCTCTCACACACACACACACACACACACACATGTTCAGGCTAAGAACAGATTAATCCGCCTCCCTGTTCCATCTCTCTCCCCAGCTTTCCTTACAGTCTCTGTTAGTTTAAGATCAGTCCATATATCATCTTTTGTTCCACAGTGCGTTTATATGAGTTCGGGAGTCAGTGTCATGTGTTTTTAATCATAAAATCTTTAAGCGAATGAATAGAGTTGACAGGGATCCTGGCCAGAAACGGGGAAACGGAGCCAGAAAGAGTGCAAAGCCTACGCACTGGCGCTGCTTATTTCGTAGTGGAAAGAAGAATAGTAATAAGAATTTAGAAAGCAGCTTTAGACTTGAGCACGATTCCCATAACACAGATCCCAGTGTTGTTTTTCTCATAATACATTCGTACAGAGGTTTAGTGTTGATGCTTTTGATGAAATGGAGCAGCAGAAACAAGTTCCCAAAGACTTCTGCAAGACACAACACTGCCTCCAGTTTGGGATTTATGATGCGTGCGTAAAACAGTTCATGCTATTGTTTAAACGCCGAAGTTCACATGCAGAACCGCAGTGGAAAGCGATGACGTATAGAAATGCATCATTACACACAACACTGAAACGGGATAATAAAACAGTCCCAGATGCTACGAGACAGGGTAATTGGTACATGTGGCTGTAAAAGTGTGTGTGCGTGTGTGTGTGTGTGTGTGTGTGTGTGGTGAAGAGTGCTTTCAGAGCTCTGTTAATGAGTTTGGCAGATGGTGGATATCAGTCCAGCCTGCTCCTCTGAGGTTTATTTTCTTTGAGAGTGAGAGTATCACCTACCCTCGTGCATGTGTGTGAGGGAGAAAGAGCAAGACTTGCCTGTGTATATGCGCTTATGTGTGTGTGTGTGTTAAGTAAGGTATAAAACACTTTGGGGGACTGTTATTATAGGAAAGTAATCAACGACAAACCGGTGTGATGTCGTTACCACCCTAAAGTTAATTATTCTTTTTTTGTAACACCATGTCTCAAAGTGTTTTATTCCTCTTTTAACACAGCAATTTGCCAACCGTATTTTTTTTTTTTTTTTAAATTGAGTAATGAACAACATTTTGTAGTTTTTATCCACTTAGAGTTACATTTAATGTTATGGAATGTATGCGAGATTTACTTCTGACTGTTACCGCCGTTTTTCTTTGATTAAAAAAAAAGGTTTTTTTTTTTTTATTACAAGTCCCTGTGAACGAGCTGCTACTCTAGAAACGATAACATATTAGAACTTGCGTGTTAATATAAACATGTGATTTTTGCTTGTTCTCTCTCTCAGCACAGGTTCTAAGATGTTTAGATGGTAATGTTAGACAAATATAATTTCCTACAAACATCTGATGCATTAAAATTTTGCTTCATGTTGCTCACACAATGTTCCTAGCTCGAAACTAACATTATAGAAAGTTTAGTATGTGTGTTCCTACAAATGAAATCCTGACCTTCTTATGCCGCGTTCATGAAAAATGGAAATTCGGAATTTTCCAACTCGGAATCTCCTACTTCCCACTTTAGAGTGTTCACACAAACTCCGACATGGGACATCGGAAATAAAGTGAATACTCACTGTAAGCTGTCTACGGAAACTGGAATTAAACAATTATTTTTATTTTAAAAGCCAGATTTTTAGAGTCAAAAATGACATGAAAGAGCAGTTTGATAAAAAAAAAATCTTACAGAAAGCCAGTTAACATTTAAATGATCAAAGTATCCCCCAGTATCTAGTGATTTCAAATGGAAACAGAAACTCAAAAAAAAAAATGCTTAAAAACTTTAAATCACATTGTTTCTTGTTCTTACTTTTCATGGAATTGCAGCTTTAAGAAGTCGGAGCTCTTGAAAAACTGGAGAGCCTTTCGAATGCATCATTCCAAGAAATTAGAAATTAGAAATTTCCCAGTTCCCATTTAATCAAGAGCGCAGCATAAGAAGTTTGTAGAACTGTAATATTTCTAAAAAAAAGTTCTGCTAACCTAAAATTATTAGCTGGGATTGGGATTGAGCAGTATGGCAAAAAATATAATGTAGTATTTAATAACATTTTAATATTTAATATGTTATATGTAACAAATTTTCTAAACAGCAGCGACACATTTGGAAATCCTGTGGGTTGAATGATACAATGCCTATGGAATGCCTTGAGAAATAAATTGTTTAACTGGGAAGAGAAGGAAAAATGAAACACTCTCCAATCTGTGAGCAGCAGTCAGTCGTTGTTTAGTAACGACTGAGATTTTCTGTCAGAAAAGTGAACTGTAACATAATTTATCGCACTATCGATATCATAAGTCTTGACACATCTGTCATAAGTGTCATTCGGCCAAATAAAAACATTACACCCAATTTATATAATGCTGGATACAAATATTATTATGTTTTAAAAGCACCAAATCTTCCTAGTAGAAAAAAAACTATAGAATCATATAAAACGCCATGAATCGCGAGGCGCATAGAGATTTCCATTCCTTGTAAAAACATGCGAAAACACACACATGTCCCTCTTTCCACTTAAATGCACGTGTGTGTCACAGTCACACACACACTCGCAGAGATGTTTCCTGTGGACGGCTCTGGGAAATGCTTTGACTTTACCATCTGCTAAAGAGGTTGAAATTTTAATTTATTTTTAGAGGACTTCAAAGACTGATTTTTTTTTTTAATGTGACAGGAACCTACTATTACTTAGAGACGCACACCTGCACACACGCACACACACACACACATGCACGCACCACGAATTTATGTACGGCATGTGGGTTTTTTATGTCAAGGGCAGGCAACGGTATAAAACGGTTATAAAAAATGCCGAATAGAGAGTTACCCCTGCTGCTGCAGCTCCATTAAACAGCTTCCTGTCCATCTGTTTCCAATATGTGTGTATACGTGAGTGTGTGTATCTGTGTCCCTGTTTATTCGGAGCTATTTTGATGCAAACTGTGTAAGTTCTTTTAACGACCCACAGAATCAGGGCTGGTGTTTAACATTTGAGACTTCAGTTGAAATCATTTTATACTGTGGGTCTGTTTGAAGGTGATTTGAAGGACTTTAAAAAGCAGCACAAGAAGACCAGAAAACATCACTACCAAAAAAAATAAAAAATACAGAAACGCGTGTTAGGGCCAGTCGTGGAGAGAAATTCAAGCTTTCTTAAGCAGCCATATTCTTAGTACTTGCTCAGTAATTCTATACACAGCATACTGAAATTCATCTGAAATAGATATGAACAGAAAATATTTTCTTATCTGTTATGTAAGGAATAACTCAGGACAGGGCATGCTGTTATAGGAAAACTAATCAGTGGCAGGGTGGCGTGATGCAGCTTGTCCCGAATTGCTTTATTCGTCTTATACCACAGCCATTTGCTAATAACAAGAGCAAGACTTAATACTTGTAATCTGTTTATTCAAATCCTATTTACAGTGTGTTTTGTCATTTTAAATACAATATAATTGTCTAGGAAAGATCCCAGTGCTGACTGTATTGCCATGAAATTCATTCATATGACATTTATATATGTATATACATATATAAAATATATATAACTCTACATATGTTGTGTGTGCATTGTAGGTGAGCCAGAATTTAAGTACATTGGGAACATGCATGGCAATGAAGCGGTTGGCAGGGAGCTGTTGATCTATCTGGCTCAGTATCTATGTAATGAGTATCAACAGGGCAACGACACCATCATCAACCTGATCCACTCCACCCGCATCCACATCATGCCCTCCATGAACCCCGATGGCTTTGAGAAAGCCGCCTCGCAGGTAAGGGCTCATACAAAGTGCATGAACACACAGATACACCTACATACAGTGTGATCTGTGCCATGCAATAAGCCTTACATTCATCCCATGTAGGGACATTTAAATGTACAAATATCTGAGGCCGCAACAACTAAAGCTCAGCTGGTGTGATATTTGTTTCCTTTAGTGCATTTAATCGTTAACACACTTTTGATCTATTAGTGAAAAATGGTGGAAACTTTTCAGAGAAATATAACAGAAATTGTAGAGGAGATACACAGTGGAATTTGACAGTGTGTGTGTGCGTGTGTGTATGTGTGTGTGTTTAGTCTGGTGAGATGAAGGACTGGTTCGTGGGACGCAGCAATGCTCAGGGTATCGATCTGAACCGGAACTTTCCGGACTTGGATCGTATCGTCTACATGAATGAGAGAGACGGAGGAGCGAACAACCACCTGCTGAAAAACATGAAGAAGGCCGTAGATGAAAATACTAAGGTGAGAGAGAACGAGAAAACAAGTGAGGTGTTTCTTCGTGCAGTCAGCTCCATAATTATTAGCACCATTCAGGAAGGTGGGGAAAAAAATACAAAGGTAGTGTAGAAATGTGTGTAGTTAATTAGCTTAAAAAATTATTGGCAAGGGTGCCAATTTTTCTGGAGCTGTCTGTATAGTGAAGTGCTTACAGGCAGTAGACAACCCACAATCCTAATACATACTATGAAATTTTCAATAATATCAGTTCCTCATATTCATATTTGCCCGTTCTGTCTGGTTAGGAGGGATGGCGTACTCTCTCTCCTCTGTCAAACACAGTGACCAATCGTAGGCATCTGTGAGCTCATGTATGTAGAAGAGGGTAGATAGCACTTTCCTCTAGGTGGGTTACGCTGCCCCGAGACACAGATTGAGCAGAATTTCAAAACAATGTGCTTGGTTGGTATGACGTGTCTTGAAGGAAGCATGTGTTAGCCTTGACCCTCCACGGTTTGTAGCTGTTGTATGATAGGGGAGATCTGGATGGTGGGTGGGAACTGCAAGTGAGCAAACTGGGGAGGGGGAAACAATCATGTGCTGTAATAATGTTAGAAAAATGGTAACCTCCATGTCTTTGTGTGTTTTGCAGCTCGCTCCTGAGACGAAGGCAGTAATTCACTGGATTATGGACATCCCATTTGTCCTGTCAGCCAACCTCCATGGAGGAGATGTGGTGGCCAATTACCCATATGACGAAACCCGAAGTGGTGCGAGAACACACACACACACACACACACACACACACACACACACACACACACACACACACACACACACACACATTTTGACCCTAAACTCAGAGCTTCCACAGTGAAGGTTGTTTGTATTGAGGTCTAAAACTCAGTTCAGTAGAACCCCTGCTGAAAAATCCATCTTAGTCTGACCAGCTGCCAAAACACACGCTGACTAACTTGTAGACCATCTTTAAGATAATCTGTGGTAAGTGTTGGCAGGAAGGAAACAGTTTCTATATTACTGCTATTGATGTTACATCATAGATTAAGAAAGATTAATCATAGGTTAAGAAAATAGCACAACATTAAGGCAGGTAGAAAAACCGAAACATTTAGCTAGAAGCTGGAAAAACATTACCAGCTAACAAGCATGTCAGACCAAGCTGGATTCCTCAGAAAGAACTGGAAAGAAAATGCTTAAGTGATTGCGTAAAAAGTTTATATTAATGCTTTACGTTATTAAAATCTATGTTGATTAATAAACTTTAATATTTTATAATCCCAACTATCCAAAAAGCACTAACACTAGACGACGTAGCTAGCTGGCTAGCTAATTTTTAATATACTATCCCAAGTAGGATATCAGTAGCCAAACTACAGTAGCCAGTTAGGTAGATGGATAGGAGTTAGCTAGATGACTAACTCTTAGCAAACTAGCTTGTATCTGTCATAGGGTATTTTACTTTACTATTTGCTTGATTTTCAAAATAAACTATCACTAATATCTACTAGTTTAGCTAGCTTAACTAGCTTAGCACACAGATCTTGTGGCTAAAAGTTTCCATTTTGTCCATTTTCACATATCGAATATGATGTGAATGCATTGATCCGTTAACAAATTTGCCCTAAAACCAGTCTGCATAATAAGAATAAGCCATCCAAGATACTATCTAAAAATCATTTTTGAGTTTCAGAAGATGACAACAGGGATGTAACAGGGCAGCTGAGTCAAATCTCTGTGAGAGAAAGACAGTTTCAGACTCTTCCCCTTTGTCTTCAGCAAGATAAACACACATGTGGCTATCTTAAGTGTTTCCTTTCCAAGCTCCACAAAACAGCACCTGTTTAACAGTCATGTTTATGAGCCTCAGTAAAAAAAAATAAACACAGTTGTTAAACACGAGATCAGAAAGACCAGCTAAACTTGGAGGGAAGACTGAAATGAGTAGCAGATGAGGTAGCAGGCGGAGTGTGTGGATGTTTGCAGTGCATAATATTTCTCTGTATCACTCATATATCTCTCCACCTCTTTCTACTTCTCAGGATCTACTCACGAGTACAGCGCCAGCCCTGATGACTTGGTGTTTAAGAGCTTGGCGAAGGCGTACTCCACCTACAATCCGGTCATGTCAGACCCTAATCGAGCACCGTGCCGCAAAAATGATGATGACTCCAGTTTCAAAGAAGGCATCACTAATGGAGGGGCCTGGTACAGCGTGCCTGGAGGTGCATGACTACAAATCATTATAGCTTTTGACATATATGTGGCATGTTGTATTAGCTGACTCTGCCCAAAGTAAGGTGCAGTCTATTGGTGTGCATGAGACTGTTTAAATTAAATCCAACTTCTGACAGTTCCCAAAGGAATTCTGACAAATTCCAGCTACACCTACAGAACATTATCAATCCCACCAAACTCCCACCCATTCTTGCAGAAAGTTCCCCACCTACTCTTGCAGACATTGAGACAAATCCAACCCACTCTTACAGACAGTGAGACCAATCCCACCCACTTCTTCAGACAGTTAGACCAATCCCACCCACTTCTTCAGACAGTTAGACCAATCCTACCCACTTCTGCAGACAGTGAAACCAATCCCACCCACTTCTTCAGACAGTTAGACCAAACCCACCCACTCCTGCAGACATTGAGACCAGTCCCACCCACTCCTGCAGACAGTTAGGCCAATCCCACCCACTCCTGCAGATAGTTAGACTAATCCCCCCAATTCCACAGAAGGTTTGACAAATCCCACCCATTCCCACAGAAATTTAGACCAATCCCACCTGCTCCAGAAGAATGTTAGACCAATCCCACCCACTACCACAGACAGTTAAACCAATCCTACTCATTCTTGCAGAAGGTTAGTCCATTCCCACTCACTCCCACCGAAAGTTAGAACAGTCCTAGCAACTCCCACAAACAGTGTGACCAATCCCACCCACTCCCACAGAACATTAGACCAATCCCACCCACTCCCACAGAACATTAGACCAATCCCACCCACTCCCACAGAACATTAAACCAATCCCACTGACTCCCACAGGAAGTTAGACCAATCCGACCCTTTCCCACAGAAGCCTATCCCACTCATTCCAGGAGACCAATCTTTCTCCAATCAATTAGACAAATCATACTCGCGTGCACAGACAGTTCAGACAGACCAATTTCACCCACTTGTGCAGAACATAATGCCAATTCAACCCACAATATTTTCTAATGGATGTAGTTGGTTGTATTTCCCAAAATATAGTAATAATTGTATACCACAGTGACCCTGACCAGGCAAAAGCATTTACCGAAAATGAATAAAAATGTGGTTACTGAGTCAATCAACATGATCCTTCTTTATGCTGTAAGCTTCATATCTGACCACCAGCTGTCGTCGGTATGAGAGTAAAGAATGCCAGTCCTGGTGACTTTTTGTAGGTTCCAGTGGAATCCCAGTCCCGATGCACACCTGTAGTATAAATAAAGATCATAAAATAATACCAAAATGTTGAACAACATTTGGATTTGCAGCACTTTTGACTGAGCTTTACTGACCTTTTTCCTTTCTTCCTCATTTTCTTCCTTCTGTGTTTTATACCTGACTAAATGCTTTCGCCAGACTTATGGTATTAGACTATCAGTATAGGGATTTTACATGAATAAGAAGTAGAGAAACCATCTTCTTACAAGTAACAAGGTCCTGAACTTTGAGTCAGATTGTACTACAGACCAAATCTGAACGATTTTCAGAAGAATTGTATTGTATTAAATTTACATAAATAATAAATGCTTGTTACCTTTCCAACATATCTTCATCTTAGCACCCAGCACTAGTGAACCGTTTGTATTTTTTAATTTGTTAGACTCAAATACATCACCATATCTACCAAATATATCATTAACTTACTTGCATTTTGATACCCCCTCCCCCCAAGTATTATAACTTGCCTCTTTCAGACTATAATGACTTCATCCTAGTACACCTAATGTCATTCTTGGTTGAAATATTACACCTTTATTTTCAGAATACACCATCAGACGTATTGGTAATGCCACTGTTGGGAAACCACTGTTGGGAAAGCTAGGGGGCATGGCGGTTTAGTGGTTAGCATGTTTGCCACACACCTCAGGGGTTGGGGGTTCAATTCTTACCTCTGCCTTGTCCAAAGGCATGTGTTATAGGCTGACTGGCATTTCCAAATTGTCTAGAGTATGCATGTGTGCTTGTGCCCTTCAGTGGGTTGGCATCCCATCCAGGGTGTGCCCCATGTTCCCTAGGATAGGCTCCAGACTCCCCCCATGACCCTGCGTGAGATAAGCATTACAGAAAATGGATGGTTGGATATTGGGAAAGATGCTGCACAACTTTCTTCAAGCTTCTCATTTAAAATTTAAAATAGCTAAGCTACAGCTAAACAATGTTTTTTTGATAAAGTAGCTACACTACAGGCTACGAAGAAAATTGAGCTAACTACACTGAAGTTTCGTTGTCAAACTAAGTGCGGTTGTTTTATTTCCAAAAAAATTTTAAAATCTGCACGTAACTGTAAAACAAGTTATTAAAAAAAACATCAGATACAGACAGGGCTCACTCCTCTCAAATCACATGACCTTTCTTTTTCTTTCTCGCTCAGGCATGCAGGACTTTAACTATCTGAGCAGCAACTGTTTTGAGATCACTCTGGAGTTGAGCTGTGACAAGTTTCCACTCGAAAACACACTCAAAATGTACTGGGACCAGAATCGGAATTCCCTCATCAACTATATTGCACAGGTGTGTGTTTATGTTTGTATGTGATGATATAGGCATGTATATGCAGATTTCTGTCTCTGTATTGAAACCTTTTATAGCGCTAACCCGTTTCTTTGCACATTCTGGCTGCTTTGAATAAAAACATCTGCTCAGATGAGGCTCTGCGAAACCCCAGGCCTGTAAACAGGTGAAAAACCAAATGACGTAGACCAACATCCAATAAGACCAAGGAGGCACGTCTGCATGTTACCTAGCGATTCAGAAAGCTCGCTCTCTTGCCCTAACCACTAAGGAGGGAAGCTGTTATATTTAAAAACAGCTAGCGTCAGCTCATGTCTACCAAAATCGCTGACTGTACCTTAAATAATCCTGTATAGTTTGCAACGACTTTTTGTGTTTCACTTTTCGTGTCCTTCCTCAGGTTCATCGTGGAGTGAAGGGTTTTGTGCATGATCTTCAGGGAAATCCCATCTCCAACGCCTCCATTTCTGTAGAGGGCATTGACCATGACATTACCTCAGGTGGACACACACACACTCTTACAGACACTCCTATTTAGCATCATATTGGTGCTAATCAGAACGAAGTGGCAGCAGGAAACTAGTTAAAGTCACTTAAAGTATAGGGACAGCTGTTAAGATGGCAACACTTAATTCAACATGATGCCAAGACTGCCATCTAGTGGCAACCTGGTGTCGCGTGCTTAAAATGATTAGCTGAGTATTACTTCATTTTTCTGGCAATAGAAATTCAGCAGAAATATTATATTAATATAATCCCAATTACAAAAATACAGAGCCGTTGAGGTGACGTGGTCGTTATTTTTTAATTAGGTGTGTCCACAAATAAGTATATTAAGCCCATGTCTTAATGTTTCTCAAGATCTATCTTGTGGCCATGGAATACTTACTTCGTGGCAGCTATTGTATTTTAAAATGAGTCAGAAATTTGAGAAATCGATTGAATTAGATAGTTACGGCACCTAAGCAGGAACCGAATCATGGATGATTCGGTTAACGATTGATAATATTACCCTTTACTTCATCTTGGAATGACGCATATGGACATATTGGAGTTACCGGTATTGTGTTATGGATATACCATTAGCCGGCGTTATCTAAAGTGAGTTTTGACAGAGTTTATCCCTCCAAATAATTAACTAGAGGCCACGTATTAAATACAGTAAGAGATAAATAGAGGAAGTACACAACTTCCTCAACTTATACAATTCGTGGCCACCAGTGAATTAGTTGTAGGGAACAATTCCCTACAATTGACTTTAGTATCTCACAGCCATGAGATATTTAGTTCGTGGCCTCCAAATTTTAACCTGTGGCCTCAATATATTAATTCGTTCATAGCCACTCCATGTTAAAAAGACAACCATCATGTCGCCATAGCGACTCAGAACAGTTCCGAAGGAGTTAGTGTCATTAGTGCTATTATAATTAATTATATTCTAATTAACATTCTAATTGATAACATATTAATTGCATAATAACGTATAATTAATAACATATTATTCTAAATGACATTTTCTGGTTTCTATCTAACACACATCTCTATGTTCCTGTAGCTAAGGACGGTGATTATTGGCGCTTATTGGCTCCTGGTAACTACAAAGTTTCAGCCTCAGCTCCTGGATATCTTACAGTGACCAAGAAAGTGGCTGTACCACACAGCCCTGCTATTCGGGTAAATGCACCGACACACACACACACACACACACACACACACACGGCATTAAATAACAGCAGCCGTGTTCAAATATGAGCTCTAATTACTATGCAAAGGCATTCGCATTTCTACACAGCAAAGACTTCATCATAGACCATCAATGCATGAGATGAAATGATCGCTTTTAGCACCTTTGG
>CM075001.1:10907472-10951510 GCA_037576825.1 Pangasius krempfi
CATCTTGATTGTTTTATTTCAAATCCATTGTGGTGGTGTATAAAGGCAAAATCACAAAAACTCTGTCATTGTCCAAACACTTCCAGACCTGACTGTATATAAACTCAGTGGCTTCAAATAGACAGAATATGATTGTACACATGTGAATGATGAGCCAGATGTTTAAATAGTTGAATCATGGCCACAAAATGCTTGAGGGGGTCCGTAGAATCTCCTGCTATGGAAACACGAACAAACATAACATACAAAGATAAACTACTGAAAGCTAATAAGTAGGAAAACTACTGTATCCCAAAATATTGAGCTTTACAGTTACCATACTGTGAGGTTTTCACACTGGGCCTCCCCAACTTAATACATAGAATACTAAAACGTATTAAAAATCTATATTCCCTTTGAATAAGCACCCAAACCAATAAAGCCACAAGGACTCAAGTTTCAGGCTGTAAGTAAAGTTACAGTTATAAACTTCTCCTGTCAATTTCTATTACAGCACTTATTTACTTAGTTCCATTGGTACATATAGGTTTCTTGTCAGGAGGCATGGTCAAATGCTGGCAAAGCAGATCTAAACAACCGCCCTCATTATTCTTCTCTTGCCTATCAGGGATGGCTTGGATCAATAATATTGATTAGGATGGAGACAATGCTGTAGTGCAGCTCGGCTGTCGGCCTAGAGGGATTCACAGAATCCCTAAAGTAAGCAGTATGTTCGGCTCATTACAGTAAGCACACCATGGTAAGAATAGCACTGAATCGTGTTTAATTAAAGCTAAAAATAAACACAGGCCACCATCTCCCTTGAGTCATAACCTCCATAGCTAATGAAATGAATTATACAACAGTGCATAGTTTTTACTGGGCAATTATTTTTGGACTTCAGAAACTTTTTTTTTTGCACTTGGGGCTTGCTTTGTGATTCTCTCTCTCTCTCTCTCTCTCTCTCTCTCTCCATATATTTTAACATCTCATGCTTGAAACATCCTTTTCCATGAGTCATCTGTTATAGCTTATGTCCATTGGAGTCCCAAAACATTCACTCAACCCCGCTACCTGGATACGCTCACACGTTCACCCGATGAAATATTTAGAATATTCAACAAAGTCACATATTCAACAGGAAGTTGCATCATCTGAAGCAAGGGAAGAAGAAGTCCTGTTTTTCTTAATTTTCAATGATCCTGACTGATGAGGTCACTTTGAATGTATAACCCTGTTACCCAGACTAAAAGCAAATGATTACGGGAAAAAATATATATAAACTCAGTTGTTCTCGTTCCATTATCATGGATACTAGTTAACCAAGTTTTATTTTTACATGGGCTAAAAACCCCAGTTATGAAATCAGTCATCTAATGCTTCACTTTCTGCAGCAGCAGTGAAAAATTGCACATGTTGTGTTTCTCTTTGCATGTTTCTTTAGGTTGGTTCGATTTGTTAATATTTAATACCGAAACGTATTACATTGCTCCTCACAACAGATGGCACTCTTGAGGACGCTTTTCCATTCCATAACAAACCTTCTTATGGTCCAGATCCCCAGAAAATCCAGTGAGATAATCCAACAATAAACATACATGCATACACATCACAAATAACAGACTAATTCATTTTTAATTAATTCTATTAATTTTTAATTATTATTAAAAATTTAAGTAATAAAAAAAATCATCTTATTTAATTTGAATAAAATTTTGCCTTAAAAAATTAATTGCTAAATTATTATTTATGTCATTATTTTGGTATTTATAAGTTATTTTATTATTTATTTCCTTTTAAAAAAAGATTTCCTGTGGGATATTGAGGTTTAGGATTCGCTGTAGGTGTAGCATTATTTCAATACAGTAATAAAAAGTGAGTGTAAATAATAGACATGAAAGAGAGATCTGCAAAGATGTGTGTGAATATATCCAGCTGTCTGTCAAATAATAATAATAATAATAGTAATAATAATAATAATAACACAGAGACAGAGCCATATGGCACTCAGAACAGCTGAACAGGTCTACAGCACCGAGGCGAAAAAGAGCTGATTCTGTCTCTCAGACTTGAAGAATGAAGAATGTGATCTGAGCAAATTCAAGATTAGAGCTCCGCCCCTCCCCTGACGCAATATTAACCCAAAGACCAATCAGGAAGCGGCTTTTGGTTCATTAGTTAACTCAAGAAATGAACCTTTAGCATTAGTAAATTATCATATGCATTAACTGACATTTGTTTAAATGTTAATCTGCAATCATTAATGTTTATTCAATCCATGACTAATAATAGGTCCATATAATTGAGCAAAAAATGAAAATGCAGCAAATGTTGCAAAATTCTGATAAGATGTAAATATTGGAACTTGGTTTTCTGAATTTTCACCAGAATTTTGGTATGAACATGGTATGGTTTTGTTACTGATGGTATATTAATGCTGAAGTACATGATTTATTCACTGTTAAGGAACACATTATATAAGTAAGGAATAAAATACAACAGGGCATGCTGTTATAGGAAAATAATCAGTGACGTAGTACTGTGATGTGTTCCGACGTGAAGTGGAGTTACTGTCACCACCCTGTTAGTTAGTGTTTCGTTCCTCTTATGCAACAGCAATTTGTCAGCGATTACAATAAAAAAAAAAAATTATTAAAGAACGTCACGTCATACATTTACACATTCACAGTTACATTTCAGGTTGTGAGAAGGTCCACGACATAGAGTCGGTTAGGTCGTTACTGAATATTACAAAGCGCTGAGACTAGAGACTAGAGATGTTAAATAAACATCTCCTTACAGAAAACCTCACCATATCAATGATTGTATGACGTTGTTAAAAAGACGAATAAAATGACAGACACAGAAAAGTAATCGACACCATCTGACCAATCAGATTTAGACATTCATCAGTTATAATGGGTTATAATGTCACTGTGCTATAATGTCAGTTAAGAGAACTTTAACATAAAGCGATTATATTTTAGTAGACTAGCAACCATAACTTCATCCCAAACTCTACAGTATAATCCCATATTAAATGGTATATGATCAGTATGGCACGTTTATTTCTAATATATTTAGTGCACAATTTTGGCATACTAGTTAGTACAGCAGTTTCTAGTTTGGGATGAAACCCTAGGATCAGCAAATTGTGACTGTTCTAAGGTCTTTATAGCGCCAGCCTTACTGAGACTTGTACAACCATGTCTCTGTATGACAGTCAGGTAAATGGAGTCGTAAATTACCATATGTGAACCCGGTAATCTGTTCACATTCGCTTACTTAACATGCATAATCAGCCCTTTTAATGCTGAGTAGTGTTGTCCATATGACCACTGGAGGTGTTATATGGATCAGTCGAGTTATTTCAACATTTAGTAAACAGTTTAACTTTGTAAAGCCAAAACCCCCAGGCTTTTACTTCGACCCTTTTACTTTGTACGCTGTATATTTTTACAGATTACACACAGTCTGTGCTTGTGTGAGAAAAAAAGAGAGTGAGGATATTAATACAGTACACATATTACTTCTCTAAAATGTTATCCAAAGCATTCCAGTGTGCGGTTGTAAGAATTGGTGCCAAATGCATCAAGCCCACACACACATACGCACACACACACCCACACACACACACAGACAGTGCATGTGTAAGAGAGCACCAGGGAGCTTTGCTTTGATTGAGGATGTATTTCAAATCTGCCCTTTCTTTCAGTCTTTCTCCTTCCTCCTTCTTTACCTCTTTTGTTCTTCAGGGTGGGCTAACCTTCTCATCTTTCACCTCTACTTTCACATCCTGTGATCTTTGTTTATGTGTGTGTATGTGTGTGTGTGTGTGGCTGTATTGGGCTTCCTTATCATTGTGATAAGAAATAATTGCTTATGACTTTAACCCTAGAAATGTATGCACTGTGGGTGCGAGACAGCTTTATGATGTACAGTACAATTTAACGTTCTACCTAATTTAAGCTTCCTGGTGTGGCAGGAAGACATTAATAATGTTTTAATAAAAAAACAGCTCATTTTGAGATTTAACTGTGTTTGAGGTAATAATCAGGGATGAGAGATTTCAGCAAAATTTCCAGCGCAGCTACATCTCCAAAACCACGCAAAAGACCTGAAACTAGCCCAAAACATTTTGGAAAATGGAGACGTTTTTCTTCTTTTTGTCCGCCTTAGCTTGGGAAACAAGTATTTCACTTGTATTTCATATGTTGTATAGACATAATCCATTCCATAGTCCCCCCTTTCCCTCTTTTAATCGTTGCAATATATCTTACAGTAGAAATGGTTCTGTTCACAGACACACTGTCTGCGCTTATAGTTTGCCTTTTTGATTTTTTTAAGACTTATTTCTGATGATTTGCTATAAAACACCAACAGAGTATTTTTAAACCAGTCAACCCTGACAACCCGCATGTCATTAACTGTCCTGTCTGCTGCTTCTCCCCAGAGCATGGGGCAGCATGATTCGTGCCCCAATAGGCTTCAATTAGTGCTTGTTGTAGTTCTCATTCTTGACCACTAGGTGCAACAATAACTCTATGGAGCTAAATCTGCACAACATGTAGAAAGGTGAGTAAATCAATGGAACATTGGCTTATAGTGCCTTTTTTTTTTTAAAACTCATTCAAAAGAGGTCATAAGTATTTCAGTGGGACTTTATGAAGATTAACATCATTCATAGACTACTTGAGCGATATCAACAAGCTATCGAAGTGAGATAATTAAGTGGTGTTTTAAAATTTTCAGCTGAACCCACAAAAATACAGTACATATTACATATGCTAGCAACTGCTTGTTGGGTTTAGTTGTTGCTAAGCAATATATATTTTTTCAATTTTCATGTCCGAGGTTGATCTACACTTCAGCAATTATACACTGAGCACCTTTAAAATAAATCTATTAATCATAAGGTATGCTGGGTCACAGCGGGGGCACACAGCATGGGACACTACTCCAGGAATATGTGCGTGCATGTGTGTGTGTGTGCGTGTGTTATCAAATTGCTCTGTTATCCCTATTGCTTTCTGGGGGTTTCTTTACATTTAGACTATTCCTTCCTACCATTACTCTCTTTTCCGCTTCTTGTGTGTGTGTGTGTGTGTGTGTGTGTGTGTGTGTTTGTTTGTTCCAGCACATCAGCTTGTCGATTCCCTGTAGCCTGCAGAGATGTGTGACACACAATCTCAGAAGCAGCATCGTGACAACTGCCGGAGTTTGAGGCTTATCCACTGGAACAGCTGCTGCAGGGGATGGAAGAGTCACAAAGACAAGCGGTCACATTCACACACACACACACACACACACACACTCACACACCTCGTACACACATCCAAACATTAGAACACTGGGGCAAGAGGACAGCACCCAGTGTGTAGTCATACAAACTCATATACACACAAAAGCACACATGTACACATATTGAAGCTGTTTGCTTTATAGGCACACGATGTTTTTTCTCTGCAATTCATTAAACAGACCATTAAGTATATTATATTTATACCACAGCAATGTTGAAATCTTGATTCTGATTGGTCAGGAGCTGTTGATTTGTTTGCTATAAGAGCAGCTCTAACAATAGCTCTGGCTGCAAGGTTTGTACCGATGCTCTCATTGTAATGTTCTCGCTTCTATAGTAGCTTATATGTAGCTTAGACTTGTACGAGGGAAACTCCACATACACAAGTTTAAAAAAATAAAATAAAATTTCAGTGAGGAGGTGTTTATTTAGCATTTTTATAAGGAGTCTCCGTCTCCAGTGTCAGCTCTTTGTCACAGTCAGAGGTAAAGCTGTAACTTTAATGGGAAAGTCTTCAAGACAGAGGTTTCTCTGTAACATGGCAAGCTGCATTTTCTTTGCTTTATAAACTTCAAGAGATAACAGGACGTGATAACAGGAAATAACTTGTTTTGTGGCTGTTCCACGACATTAAACGTTCCACACCAACAAGCGTAATCTCACTGTATGAGTCGCTGGCTGTCTTCAAACAAAAGACTAAAGACCTGCCTCTTATCCAAGCACTAAAATGAGCACTAATTTAATGGTATTCTTAGACTCTGACCCATTTAAGTATGTGGATATGCTTCTGATGGAGAATACAAAGTGCTCTGGATAACAATGTCTGACAAATGCTGTAAATGTAAGCTGCAAACTGATAAAAAATTTGGCATGTTCTTGTCTACTAAAAAAATTGTGCCTACTTTTTTGTACCTTTAAAACTCATTTAAAGTATTGTATAGCATAATATATGGTATAACTAAACCTTAAGGACCCACTGTTGTATGTTTGAGAATACATTTTCACTTGGACCATTGGGAGCAAAACTGTCTTTTTGTCTAACAGTACAGAAATGAAGAGAGGAACACGCTTTTGTTTCTCCATATTGATTGGAAACATTCCCTCTTCTTGTCCTCCGTCAATCTTACCATTCCTCTCTGCAGTGTAAATCGATGGATAGATTGCCTGTGAAGAAAGAAGTGTGACAGGGACAAGTGAAGGACAGATCAAGAGGAAGAGTGAGTGAGAGGAACTAAAGAAAGGCATCGAGGGAGGGAAAGTAAGATACAGTATGAGCGTTTGTGTGTGTGTGTGTGTGTGTGTGTGTGTGGGCATAGTGTGGGCGTAGTGTGAGAAGACTGAAAGTGCTCACAGGCCTGTCTGAGTCTTCGTGTCCTTCACTAGATGTTACACTGCCACTGGCCAACAGCACCCGAAATAGCAATTACACATATGTAAAGGTTTAAGTTTAACCTTAATGTTATTGTCAAAATTTTAGAAGCAATTAAACAAACTGGAGAAAAAATAATTGTTGCGAAGTCTTATGATTGTATGTTTTTTTTTCCCCCCAAGCCAGGAAAGCAAGAGGAACAGTATCCCAGCATCACCCAGACCAAACCATATTGCTATATAGGTCATTCTACACAAATGACACAAATTCAAGATTGTTTTTTTTATTTACCTTTGTGTTTGACATTTAAAAAATCTATAAATGTAATTAGCACACACTAACAATTTACATAATTTCAGAGAACTCTAATTTTTGGGAATGGTATTAAAGTGACACCAAAATAATTTTGTTCCCATTTTTAGATCCTATTATGCTTTAATTTATATAACATGCATGAAAACTATCAAATTACATTCGTTCACACAACTACTGTGCTTCTGTGGTGATCATTACCTTCAAGATGGCCTTCTAGCATTGCTAGCTTTATAAGTTATAAGTGCTTTATAAGTGCACTGTTTGAAGTTCATCTCTAAGAACTTCTGTGCTGTTGCTCATTACTGCTTCATTTTCCTTCGAGTATTTCACATTTCCTGCCGTTTAGCCGACCACCTGGCCTGTGATTATGTGTTAAAAGCTAGTCGAATGATTTTTTTCTTGCTATACCACACTCTTTCACCACTTTGCATGGTTTTCCATTGCTGTACCACACACTATTCATTGCTGAACCCGCTAAGTTTGCTAAATTCCATTAAAACACAGCACTGGGGCTGGATTTGAATTTCACCTCATTGTCCTTTCCAGGTTGGGTTCTCCTTCCTTTGCCATACCACATGCTGTTCTCTGCTTAGTCTGCAAAGTTAGCCAAATTTTAGCTAATATTCACCTCTGGGGATGGAGCTGGTTTCCCTTTATGACCCCTCATTCTTTCACGATACACTGACTGGTTGACTGAGCCAACCTGGTTTTCACAAAGGGCCAAGAATGGTTGGCAAAATATGGGGCTGCTGCCAAAGAGGCCCTATAGAAGAGAATGCAGGCTTCAGATTCACAAAACCAGCCAAACATCCAATAGACCATTCTGTGCAACCCAGTTCTGTATCCCAAAACCCACAAAGATTCCACCTGCCTTGCACAAGCCTTAGGCAGGAGGAATCGTGCCATCAGGCCAATAGTAGGCACTTGAACATCCATCACATGGATCTGGCCCTAAACTCATTCATACCACTAAAATCCATACCACTATAGGGCTCCATGGATAACACCCATGTGGAGAGACACTTTATAGCTGAAAATATTGTTCACTGAGCAGTGACTATCAGACCATTCGGTCCTGATGGGAATTTACAAGGAACAAAAATCTTGAAACTTATCAGTGTACAGGGTCTTGTCAATATCAGACCCCAAAACAGATATTGCTCTAACACAAGAAAAGTTCCAGTTCTAGATTTGAGGGGGTTGACCTCTTTTTATGAAAGACCCGATGTAATACATGCCATGCAATCACCGGACTTGGGGATGCTAGGACTGTTGAAGGTAGCTGCAGAAGTAGTCCCTTTGGGCTTCTAGCCGAGGTCCACTTCTTATTTCACTATATATGCACCTCTGAGTCCTGACCTTAACCTCAGTGAAAGTCTTTGGGTTGTGCTGGAGGAGACTTTACAGAGTGCCCACCTCTTTCATTGTCAGTACAAGATCTTGACCAAAAATGAATGCACCTCTTGATGGAAATAACATCACAACATTTATTTCCATCAAGCGGTGCATCAGCTCAGAGGTGCCAAGTCATGTGTGAAAATGATTCTTTATGCTCTCTGAACCATTCTTTCACAATCTTGGCAGTGTCATCCTGGAATATGGCCATGATACTTCTTTCTACATGGTTATTAAAGAACTAAAAAGCTACACACTTCATCTTTTAAGATTTAAAGAACTGTTGCCAAACATATAACATGCTAGAAACATTATAATCGCTCTAATAATGATCCATTCATAGACTCTTATGTATTTGCCTATTAAAATCTAAACAGTGACTTTTTTTTTTTGGCTGGGCAGTGTAGTAACTCTCGATGGCCTTTCAATTTCATCATGTGCAGCAGTTAAAGATTTTTTAAATCTCAGAAACAAATTTAAGAAATGGAATGTCATTACATGATACAGCCTTACTAGAGTCCTTATTAGAAACCAGAAAGTTTGGTTTTTATCCACACTACATTGGCTTGCAGGAAATGTGTGCATTGATGATAAGATTCTACTAATATCTAATTCTACCGAATGGCCTCACCACACGGTACAGAGAAACTTTGGTCTATTATGATATTACGATCATAGCTGCTTCAATCAAAAGGTGCAGGATCTTTATCAGTACCTAGAATAACTGCAGGCAGCAGAGCTTTTTTTTTCCCTAAAAATAGGGAATAATCTTTCAATTAGTGTTTGGAATCACACTCTAGTTCTATGCCCAAATGTAGCTTGAAAACCTGTATAGTTAGGCATTTTACTAAATAGCTTTTCTCTTAGATAAAGGTGCAAATATGGGAGATTCATGGGTGAGTTATCATAAACCAAAATGTTTTAAAGTTGTCCCACCACCTCTCTCATGTGGATGACGGTGGAGTGGCCAGAGCTGAGTTTTGCTCTCCATGTTGACATCTGCCAAGGTTCCTTGGAAAAGATCTAGCCCTTGCTTCATCCCTACCAACACAAATTATCTTCCAAAGCTTCAACTGTAATGCTAATATTACTGCTGTAACTGTGCTAGCAATGTCCTGCACACAACCACTAACTTCTCATGTAACTAATGGAAATAAATAAAAAACAAGCAAATCAATATTTGAATATGAACGTAGTTAATATATTTCAGGGTGATGTTTTCTTTTAACATACTGTACTTTGACAATTTATTTTTGACAATTATAGTTTAGCAGAACCTTTATACACAGTCATGGTTTTCGGAACTTGTGGTTCCTGGAGCACATTCCTACAACTTGGAACTGCGTTTTAATTTCCATGGGAAATTTTGTTTTAAACAGGAATGTTGTGTGAGAAATTTGAAGGAATGTTACAGTCTAACTTTGTCTTCTTTCTGAATGTTTTATTTATATTCTGTATTAGCTGGCCTGTAAAAAAAAAAAAAGCTATTAAAATTCTATTCTAAATTCAGAGAGAAAGAGAGAGAGAGAATTCACAAAAGCTCTTTGAAAGTTGTCACAATCCTTTCTACGTCCTTTCACAAACACTCTTCATTTCCTCTTCCTGTTTCAAAGGGGCCACTTCCTTTTGGCTGGGATTGGACACCTTGGTTGTGAAATATTCCCATTCTTGAAGCTAGCTGTATTCACTTGGGTCGTATCTTATCTGGAGCAGTCCACACCTTCACAGCAGGTGATAGAGAGAAACGCTGGGAACTTAAAAATCACACACACACATTTTATTTGCAGCCTACATTCAATTTTGAGTACTTCTATTGTATCTGTTTTGTTATAAAACAGTGGTTAAAGCTACTGTTACAGCTAAAGCTGTATTCGAGTGTTGCATATTATAAAAGACATTGGCTGTGCAACATTCAGATATGAAGCATACAAAGATTTGCAGAAACTTCTATCTCACCTGAGATCAACATTGGATGGAGTTCAAATGATCACGCACATATAAACACACACACACTCACACACACACAAACACAAGCCGTAATGCACTTCCATTCTGCTTTGGAAAGGAAACATATCTCATACAGGCAGGGACGCAGGACTCAAAGAGACAGCGGTTCCTGACACACACACACACACACACACTTGCACGGTGGTGGTTTTGTGGGTTGGCAGGGTGAGAGAGATCTCTGCTCTCCTCAGATATTAGCGGATGCATGTGGATTAAATTGGATTAAATTAAATTCCTTACAGCACCCTGCCTCTCTTATGTTGTCTTACTCTCTTATCTTGCTTTTTATTCGTTCTCCATGTGCAGCTAGCCTTTTTGTTTGTAATCCACTAATTACCCTCTTTCAAATGCTTTGTTAGGCTAATTCTATTCTATAATAACAAAGGCTTTATCGTAAACCACAAACCTTCACACAAAGGATTTATTTGGTCTGTATTGAACTTTGTACTCCGTATGGAAAAACCACATCACATTTCATTCATTCATTCATTCATCTTCAGTAAGCGCTTTATCCTGGTCAGGGTTGTGATGGATCTTGGGAACACTGGGCTTGAGGTTGGAATACACCCCAGATGGTCCATCTCAGGGCTCCATGCACACACACATTCACACTCATTCAATCCTATAGGCAATTCATCATAGCCAGTTCTCCTACTGGCATGTTTTTGGGAGGAAACCAGAGTACTTAGAGGAAACCTAAATGAACCCAGGGATAACATGCATAGATAGTCCACACAGAGAGGCTCCAACGTTACACTCTGTGCCACCTTGCCACCCACATATTGGCAAGCTGCCACAATTCGGCAGCTAGAATCCTGACTAGGTCCAGGACAAATGATCATATCACTCCTATTTTGGAGTCCTTGCACTGGCTCCCTGTCAGGTTTCGTGTTGATTTTAAAATACCCATACAAGGCTTTGCATGGTTTGGCTCCCCAGTACTTGGCTGAACTTTTAACCCATTGCATCCCAAAATGTGATCTCCGCTCCTCCAATTCTGGTCTTTTAATTGTCCCTCAGACTCGTTTACGTATTATGGGTGATAGGGCATTTTCCTCTTATGCTCCAAAACTGTGGAACTCACTACCAACTGATCTTAGAGCAGCCCAGTCTTTTAGTGTATTTAAATCTTCTCTCAAAACTTATTTCTTTAGGATAGCTTTTCCCTGATGACTTTTTTTTTATTACTATTATTGCTATTATTATTGAATTGTATTTTATTATTAACTGCTTTTGGTACATGCTTATATACTTTGTTTTATGCTATGTACTTCTGTTTCTATTTTCTTTTCCCATGTAAAGTGCCTTGAGAGGCCTTTTTAAAGGCAATATATAATAAAGTTTTATTATTATTATTATTATTATTATTATTATTATTATTACATACAGTACATTTCATGTTTTTCACGTGATTGTGTGAGCTATATGTGATTACGTGGAAAAACGTGAGGGTGTTATATACAGACTCAAGTAATCATGTGACAATCTGAATGTCATAAGTAATTGAAAAAATTATATATATATTTTGTTATATATGGGGAAAAATCATGTAAAAATAAATGAACAATGTGTAAAAAAATCACATGAAATTAAACAAATTGTGTGTAAAAAAAAATCACGTGAAAATAAATTAATTATGTGTAAAAATCACATATGAAAATAAATTAGTCATGTAAAAAAACTGCATGTAAAAATTAAAAAATCACACAAAACATCACATTGGAAAACTGAATCACGTGAAGAAATACTACGTTGAAAAAAAAAAAGAATCATGTGAACAAATCATTTGTGAAAAAAAATTAATCATGTGAAAAAAAATCACATGTGAAAACTGAATGTGTAAAAATCACATATAAAAATAAACTAATCTTTTATTTAAAAAAAAGTAAAAAAAAAAGTGGAAATAAATCAGTTGTGAAAAGTTGCATTTGAAAATAAACGAATCATTTGTAAAAAAATAAAAAAATCACATGAAAATAAACGAATCATGAAAAAAAATCATGATAAATGAATTTTGTGAAAAAAATCATGTGAACACAAACTAAACGTATGTAAAAATCAAATGTGAAAATAAATCAATCGTAAAAAGTCACGTGAAAAATGAATCGTGTGGGGAAAAAAATCACATGAAAATAAATAAATAATGTATAAAAGATCATGTGAAAAATAAAACAGGTGAAAATAAATGAATCGTGTATAAAAATAACAATCATAATCAATTTTTTAAAAAAAATACTAACACTAAAAGTGTCTAAAATTTCACGACTTCTTTAGGAGAGACACTTGATCTTTTGCTCCTGACTCCTTCCTTGTAGAATTTGAACTTCCATATGTTTACATGTGTGTGAGCTGACATTTTATCTGCTTTTATTTTGCCACTAGCATCTTTGTAAAAGTTCACTAAAATCCTTTTCTCGTATTGTTTTAACTCTTCTTTCTCTCTCTCACACACTTCCACATGGAGGCACACACTCACGCAGCATGTTTAAACAGAGGAAATCCTCTCTCCCCGCTAGCCAAGTTTGTGTGTGTGTGTGTGTATGTGTGTGTGTGTGTGTGTGTGTGTACTCTCCCAAGGACTCTGCAGAGCTCCAGATCTGAGGTCATACACAGCGGGTAAAGGTTACAACTGTTCACTACACACGAACACTTCGTACTGTAGCTTACGTCAATTCTCAGTTGGAGTGGTGTGTGCCTGATCACACTCAAAGAACACACATATGCACACACATGAATAATCTTAAAGGAAAACTCCATTTTGAAGCACTATTAAATATGAAATAATTGCAATGTGCTTAAATGAATGGGGTTGGCGATGGTATTGGCATGAAAGTTGAAGATTTGGAAGCCGATCTGAGGTGATCTGAGAGCTGGACTAAAAGCACTAAAGTGCTGCTGCATCACTCTTCATCAGTGTCTGCGCAGCTATTGCAATTCCGCTTGCAGCCAATAGGGGGCTTTAAAAAACTAGCGCACCTTTAACATGCGACGTTTCAAATAATACGTAAGTAATAATCTCCATACAAAGATAGGAATATTTTACAAATACTTTTAAATGCTTTAAAACACTAAAAGAGGTTACCGAGGTTAAGGTTAGGGTTAGGTTTAGGTGAAGTATAGCATTACTATGTCATTGAAAAGTCCTCATAAGTATAAGACAAGTGTGTGTGTGTGTGTGTTTGTGCAGAATTAATTATCTGAACTTCTGAGTTCTAAAACAGGACTGCTTGCACTGGCCTTTTCCAACTTTTCAGCGTATCACAGATCGATGCTGTTTAAAAATAGAGCTCAGCTAGTACACGGTTCATTAATCTATGTACTCACCATTTGGACAGATAGCACACTTGTTTCTCAGGGGGACTTCACACCTCCTTTATTTCCCTCTCTTAATGAATAACTGGAGAATGTCCTGCATGCCCTTGTGTATAGGACCGTACAGAGGAGACTATATAGATTCACTCACAGAGAAGACAACATTCATCGTCTGTGTTTCAGGTCAATCAAAACGTTTTAGCGGTTTCACACAAATGATTCCCAGCCTGTTCCGTTGTGTTCGCTTCCTATCATATCTCATTTCACCCTCTACAGGGTCCCTGTGTGTCTTGACAAATCATTACCATCCACAGTTTGGCAGTCAATCCCAATAATGGTACTGAAATGATGAGTCTGACGTAGGCAGAAAAAGTGGTTGGGTTCCTACTTTGAATATTGGGTCCAAACTATTGTATTATTGTGTTAACAGATATGGACAGTTATGACACCCAGAGATCTTGTGACACTTTATGACACTTCAGGTCTTGTGATCACTGTAATAACAAAGACAACATTGTAGCTAAAAGCCAACCAGTCGCTAGAATTATTGATAGCACTTTTTTTTGTCTATAGTAAACTCTGTCACAAGGATCACCAACCAGTTTTCTGAACCATTGTGGCGTCTATAGCAGATCCACAGTTGTGGTCAACCACACGCATAATGTAAATTATTTCGCCGAAGGTGGCGCATCATTACCAGCGACTAGCTACAGGGCTAGAGACATTATGGCAGAAAGAGAAGAGTTATCACAGACTCTCAGAGATTTTTCTGGTCAGCAATAAAAGATAACTGCTGTCTGATCACCATCGTCACCAACAACCAATCACTAATTGCCATTGTTCCCAATGTCCAATCACTGATCACCATTGTTCCCGATGTCCAATCACTGATCACCATTGTTCCCAATGTCCAATCACTGATCACCATTGTTCCCAATGTCCAATCACTGATCACCATTGTTCCCGATGTCCAATCACTGATCACCATTGTTCCCAATGTCCAATCGCTGATCACCATTGTTCCCGATGTCCAATCACTGATCACCATTGTTCCCGATGTCCAATCACTGATCACCATTGTTCCCAATGTCCAATCGCTGATCACCATTGTTCCCAATGTCCAATCGCTGATCACCATTGTTCCCGATGTCCAATCACTGATCACCATTGTTGCTAATGTCCAATCACTGATCACCATTGTTCCCAATGTCCAATCGCTGATCACCATTGTTCCCAATGTCCAATCACTGATCACCATTGTTGCTAATGTCCAATCACTAATTACCATTGACCCCAATGTCCCATCAGTAATCACCATTGTCCCCAATGTCCAATCACTAATCACCATTGTTCCTAACATCCAATCACTGATCACTATTGTTCCCAATGTCCAATCACTAATTGCCATTGTTCCTAACATTCAATCACTTATCACCATTGTACCCAATGTCCAATCACTGATCACTGATATATCCCATTGGTACACTGTTTTGTTCTTTGTTTTAAACTCTCTCCTTTGTCATATTTACAAGTAATAAAAATGTGTTTTTTTCCATCTGTGGGTGGTGCGGTGATGCAACAGGCAGCATTGCCACCTCACAGCTCCAGGGTCCCGGGTTCAACCTTGAGCTTGAGTTACTGTCTGTGAGGAGTTTCTGTATATGTTCTCCCTGTGTCCTTGTGTTCTCTGGCCTGAGGTCGGCATACACACCACACGGGACATCATTAAATGTAACTCTAAATGAACAAAAAGCATGACGTTGTTGATTAATAAATTAAAAATTGCAAGTGTTGCAAAGTCACTGGGGTACAAGAGGAATAAAACACTTTGGTGCTTGCTGTTATAGGAAAAGAATCCAGTTTGGGGTGGTAAAAGGAATTCCGCTTTGTGCCAGGCTGCATCACAGCACCTTCTGTTGAAGTGTTTTATTCCTTACTTATATGATACAACTTTATTCTGTCAGAACAGTGTCCATAGAAAAGCTCACTCCTTCATGGTGCACGTTTTGATACGCAAATAAGCATAACGATGACTTATGAAGATGCAAATTAGTAATAAATATGCAAGTTAGCCCGTGGCGTCATCTGTAGCGACTTTTCGAGCGTGCATTAGCTACTTTTCTCCCAGTGAAAAGACTCTGCAGCACTGGCGTCATCTGTCATTTATGTTCTCAGTAGCCTGCGTGCTGTGTCTCGCGCCCCGAAAGCTTCCCCCGAAGTTCAGCTCCGCGCAGCTTGATGGATTGATGACGTGACGTCAGCAGGCAGCTACCTCGAGCAGAGCAGGAGGGGAGGTGTGTGTGTGTGTGTGTGTGTATGTGGGGGGGATTAATCTGTGCGCGCGCGGCTGAGAGCGATTGAGCGCGCGAGCCAGGAGAGAGACGCGCTCACTAATCTCCAGGGAAACGGGCCCGTTCGGAAAAACCCGGTACCGAGTCAGCGGAGGGCATAAACGCTGCTACTCTGCCTGAGTGCAGGAGCAGAAGCGCTGCTGAAGAGTTTGTGAGAGACAGACAGGCTGTCGTGGAGGATGAGCCTGCGCTTTGAAGCCGTGTAGACCCTGAGGGCATTTTCCTGAGGTAAGCTGCCTCTGTTTCTCTCTCTCTCTCTCTCTCTCTCTCTCTCTCTCTCTGATATATAACGCTTTAGTTAACAAGGGAGTGTAAAACCCCGCGTCATAAATATCCCTAAAAGCCTGCTACATAAGTAAGGCTACTTTTTTATAGCAGGACTTCGAGGTTTCAGTGGCGCTACTCGCTTTGCATTGGGTCGCTCAGTTTGTAACCTTTCTTCTTTACACACACACACACACACACACACACACACACACACACACACACACGGGTACTAGCATGAGTTCTCTACTTGTGTGATAAATTTCAGCTTCAGGGTAGTAAATAAGGTTTAAAGAACCACTGAGTTTGACTTTTATTCAGGGTTTCAGGGCAAATGATTTACCTCAGAGCTGCGTTTATCCAGCTATAGGAGCTACCGGCTAGTAGAGTTACTCACTATACTATTTTGACACATTAGGCTATTTAATATGCGGGTTAGGACGGCTAATAATTGGCTAATTAGTTAACAAAATGGCGGCCATTAATGAAAGGAGTTGACAGAAGTGTAGTTTGTATAGTATTAGCACGTCTCTTCTTCTTAAACTCTGGTTTAATGTACACAACTGGACCTTGAGGACCACTCTTGTACCTTTAATTAGCTTTTAGAGGAACACTTTAATGGTACGTGCACATTTTCTTACTAAAGGTACTAAAGATGTACCCTTGAGAGTACCACCTCAGTGACAAGGTAGGGTAGAGGTTTAGTGCCCTTTTTTTCTGAGAGTGTGTGGTTTAGGACGAAGACCCGAATATTACTGCTGCTACCACAACTCTCTCTCTCTCTCTCTCTCTCTCTCTCTCTCTCTGTGTGTTGGGGGGGGGGGGGATTACCTTTATGGGCCCCAAATTAAGAAGTAAATGGGGTTTGTTAATTGTCACACGGTGAATGAAGCCTCATTGGCGTTTATAACGGTTCCTCTCACCTACATGGAAAGTTAGCTCACATCCTGACGCCTGTGTGCGCGCGCCCTTTTATAGGAGGATTACTGAAATTTTAGGCACCGTGTTACTTTTACAGCTACCGGCTCGCTCCCGGTAAAAAAAAAACAAAAAAAAAAAACAAACAAACAACAAAAAAAAAACCGGTTGTTCCTGTCGGAGAGTGTCCACAATAGGCCAGGTAGCGTTTCAGAGACTTACACACAGGTGTATAAAAAGCGCGTGCCATGTCTCAGGCGCAAACCCGTGAGCAGCACGCGCGCGGCTGGTGCACGCAGCGTCTGAGTGCAAATCGCTTTAGTTTTAGGACTGGGTTTACGAAAGCACTCAAAGATTCAGGCATTTCTCCTTTCTACCGGACGCTCGCGCCACTTTCGGTAAGTTTCACTATTTAGACTCGTGCCATCTCTCTCTCTCTCCCTCTCTCTCTCCCCCTCTCTCTCTCTATCAGTACAGTTCAAACTTACTGGCTTAATCATAGACTATTAAACTGCAATCTTGATAAAGCCTTTAAATCAGTCTGTAGCACAACACAGGTCATATGCATTCTCAGAAATAGAAATAGAGCTCCAGAGCCATCAGGGATGCATGTTTTGTGCTTTATTATGTACCTGCAAAGGTGCATGTGGTGCAGCTTTAAACTGGCTTTTAGAGTAAAGCTTTAAAGGTGGTTGTTAAGGTCCAGTTATGTACCTTAAATTATTTTTAAAGGTATAAAGATGCATTAAAGGGACAACAGATGTACCCTTGATGGAACAACTCAAGCGACAAGGATCATGCATCACTATTGCTTTTTTTTAACCAAGACAAAAAAGAATAGCTCTAATAAAAACGTGTTTTTGGCCATTTACCAAAACACAGCAACACCACCACCTACAACTACTACTACTAGTAAAGTGCTATAATAACAGCCACTTAATGCTGTAAATAGTGTCAATACTGACAAATCAGGAAGTGATCGAATTTACTGTAATATGAATATTATATTTCCAGATTGCACATCCCATTAAGAGTAATTTAAATTCTAGATAAAGAGTTCTGCTGGAGATAATTTTACTTCAATACAAACAGACTATTGGTTTACTAGTCACTGTTTATTGATTTGATATTATTTGCATAATGTAAAGCTGCCTTGTGATGCTTTTAATAGGCTGTACAAAAGAGGCGAAGTCTGAGAGTTCCTAGATAACTGCAGTAAATTGATGATAATTCTCTCTCTCTCTCTCTCTCTCTCTCTCTCTCTGACCCCCGAAGCTCTGCTCTGCTCTCTGGGAGCGCGTGCATGTCGGTGTGTGTGTGTGTATGTGTGTGTGTATGTGTGTGTGTGCGCGTCCTCTGAGACCTGCGCGAGCCCCCGCTCCGTCCTGCCCCGCTCGTCGTACCGGACCAATGAGGTTTCACGCGAGCCGCTAAATTGCAGCGCGAGCTCTCCAAGCCTGCACACTCCGCTGTTTTATTTTTTTCCCCCTGATGGACTGCATGCATTCAACACGGACTAGCAAAATGCATTGGATCACTCTGCTGCTGGCTGGCTTCACTTTTTGGGGCAAAGTGTCCGTGTACAACTGCTTAGACTACGAAGAGAGCTTTGACTATTATGAAGAAGAGAAAACGGAGACCATAGACTACAAAGATCCCTGCAAAGCCGGTAAGACTATTATTATTATTATTATTATTATTATTATTATTATTATTATTATTATTATTATTTGCTTTTTAATTTTTGCTAACACCCAGGCTATTTACAGACCAGCCTGAAGCGTTATGGCTGTAGCAAATTAACAGTTACTGTGTCACTCTTTCTGTTACCTCGAGTAGACCGGAAAAGTTTTTATTATCGCATCGCACCGCTTATTTGTGTGGCTGGCGGCGCGCGCGTTCCTGCTCTCCTGCGTTGTTTTCTAGTCGCAGTGACGGCAGTAAGACTGAGTAGTGATGACTTTCTCCTTCCTTCACTGAGTCGCTGCGCCAGCGCTTTAACTGCCTGCGGTTCCTCCTCACAACACACACACACACACACACACAGAAACCCCCCCCCCCCAAAACCAGGATTGATCCCGCGGTTCCCCAGGCCACGTGCGCACCGCCGCCGCCACTCGGGCACGTGCGCCACCTGTCCGCACATTCTCCTTGACAGCGAGTAGATGTGTGCAAACTTCACTGTCAATCAGTGTGCAGAGCCGCATCTGCCCCAGAGCAGAGATTAAGTGTGTGTGTGTGTGTGTGTAATTGACTTTTTCTCTCAGACATATTCATTCATCCAATCATTCGTCTTAAGTAAGCGCTTTATCCTGGTAAGGGTCACGCAAATACTGAGTGCAAGGCAGGGAATACATCCTACATGGCATGCCAGTTCATCGCAGGGCACCATGCACACACACACATGCACACACACATTCACACCCAGGGGTAATTAAGCGCAGCAAATCCACCTACTGTCATGTTTTCAGGAGGAAACCAGAGCCCCTTATATTTCATTTCGGTGAGAGCCACAAGGGCAGCGGTGCATTTTAAAAAAATCTATAAATTCAGTGATATTTTTCTATAGCAATGAAGTGTTCAACACCAAACATGGGGAAATGAAACATTTTGTACAGAAATAGATTTTAATATCCAGTCAGGTATTTGGTACTATGAGTACTAGTGGAGTCGGGCAGCGATGATGTTAGAAGATTGTCTTGTGGCACTTTTAAAGCTGCATCATATCATCCAGCCAAATCAACCAGTTTACCACAGCAACTGGCCCTCACGGCTAAATCCCAAATGTAAAACTAACACCCCGAGTGTGAAATTATCACCTAAAGTGTCGAATCAACCCAAACACGTAGCACTGTGGGCTAACATAGCTAACAGGTAACATTTCTCTGTGGGAAAATTACATAACTTGTCCTTTAAGTGCACAAAGCGCTAATTCAACTTTCTGAGTACAAACATGTTGTGTGACGAAACTGGAGAGTGACTGGCTCCATGAGTGCTGTACAGCTGTGTGTGTGTGTGTGTGTGTGTGTGTGCAAATATGAAATGTGACGCCCCTGCATTGTTATTAATCTGACAGACAGCTGGACAGCTTTCCACATCTCACACATCTGGACACATCGACAGCTCCGTGTGTGTGTGTGTGTGTGTGTTTAAGTTGACTGAGGATCTAAAAGAGTGTAACGTGTTGTCCTTTCTGTTCTTTGTGATGTGTGCACGTGTATGTCAGTGTGTGTGTGTGTGTGTGTGTGTGTGAGAGAGAGAGAGAGAGAGAGAGAGAGAAACTTCACCCAAGGCTGAACAGATGTTTAAAACAGTCTGTAGTTAAACTCTTTTTAAATGCTCTCCCTGTGTGTGTCTCTCTCTCTCTCTCTCTCTCTCTCTCTCTCTCTCTCTCTCTCGGTGTCTCCGCATGCGTCTGTCTCGCTGTCGTCTTGCTTGTAATGTTTACACAGTGATTGTAAATCCGAGAAGCTGTCTCATTGTTCTGGCAGTGTTTGTTAACTTGCAACCGTTAAGCTGTTTTCCAACTTTAAAGCATCAAAAAGCAACCGTTTAAGGAGTGTGTGTGTGTGTGTGTGTGTATAGGGGGAGGGAAAGTGTGGGAGTATTAGATGGTTATAGGGAGGACCTCTGTTTTCCTAAACTGAAAAATATTTGTGAGAATCACTTAAGGGAAAGGGCGGACAATATTTAGATCATTGCTCCCACACACACACACACACACACACGTTTGGCTTACCGTCCCTGTGAGGACCTTCTACTGACATAATTATTAATGCAGCTAATTAGTACCTTAAACCCTAGTAACCAAAAGCAAGATCTTGCTATTTTATTTATTTTTTTTGGTAGAAAGATCTTAAAGAAGATTTAAATACTCTCGATGTATGCGCCGCTCATCTTCAGGACGCCTGTGCCACTTCATTATTTCAATATTTTCCTGATACCGAGACTGGTTTTAAAACAACGGCAAGTATCCAGGTAAACATTGCTGCAGTAAGGTAATGCATCGCCGAGTAAACCCGGCAACAAAAAGTGCCGATAAGTTGCATTCTCTGACTCTCGGGGTGTAATGCGAAATGCTGACCGGCTAAAAATATCCGAGCCATCGAACACCTTTTTTCGATCCGCTCCTCGCTACAGCGAACGCAAGCTGAGTGAGCGTTTTTAAACGCTGCCTTCTAGCACTGCTAGCTAAGATACCAAAGCACACACACACACACACACACACACACTCATTCACAAACATCACCCTAACAGTCCACAGCAGTATCCAAATGATGGGCCTTTTTTTTTTCTTCTCATAACTGCAGTTGTAATTATAACGACTGTCCTGTGCTCATCCCAGCCTAATCGTCCTGAACCTCCTGAACACACTCGGTACCGCACGCACAGAACAGGTTCCCTTCTGAAGGCTTTTCTTCCTCGGGGAGTTTTTCCCCCGCCCCTGGTTTGCTCATCAGGGATCTCCATCGACACCCGGACTTCTGCAATAGTTGTAAAATGAAACTCTTCCATTTGACAAAGTTAAGCTTGTAGAGCTTTGAGCTGAGCCGCAGCCTTTCCGGCTCCTAAATAAGAAGCTTTGTCCTGCTTTTATTTACAGAAACCACTTAAAAAAAAAAAAAAAAAAAGTTGTATTAGTTTCAATAGGCCAGTAACAGGCTCGTATCATTATGCAGTCATTACAGCGCGTTTATCTGTTGCTGTTATCTTAAGACATTGTAATCATAATGGCCCTGTCACTGCAGAATAACCAATCCTTTCAGATTATGCAAATCCAGCCCACGCCCCCTAAATAAGAGAGCAAAGAAACACAAACAAACCCGAGCTACTGGGCCTAATGGGCGTGTGTCCATGTCAGTGTGTGTGTGTGTGTGTGTGTGTGTGTGTGTGTGTCTTTGTATGTCTATGTCTCTCCATACATCTCTCTACATACATGTTTCAAAGCCGAGACTGTGTGTTTGAAGGTTGTGCATGATTATAGTGCAATACAATTCTAGGTTTACGCTAGGATAGGATTTGTGTGTGTGTGTGTGTGTGTGTGTGTGTGTGTGTGTGTGTGAGGTTAATGGTAGGGCATTTTACAGCTTAATGAGAGGGAGAGGTTTTAAAAACCATGTCTCTTTTCAGACTGTCAATACTATCATTAAACACACACACACACACACACACGGATGCATGCACACAAACCCAGAGCCCGGGCGTCACAGGATGGTGAGTTTGCATCCGTACTTGTGCTATTTGTTTGTTTGTGTATACGTGAATCCTCTTAATTAACCCACAGGCCGGTGATGTGGTTTTACGGATGCGTTTCACTAATTGCAGAGATGGATCCTGTATTTAGTGCATATGTCATTGCGTGCTTTGCAAGGTTTGAACGTTTTTTCTGTGGAAAAACTGCAGTTATGTATAAAAAAAAACCAAACAAACAAACAACAACAACCCCAAACGGACATGACTGAACTGACCTCCTTACCTCATATAGTGTTAAGCTCGGAGAGTAAAGCTTAGTTTCTTTACAGTGAATTCATTACAGAAGAGCGCCGACTCTCCACGTTAACTGCGAATCTGTTACAGTTTCAGATCTACACATGAGACGCAAGTGCCTTTTTAAAACTTGCTACATACTGAATACCGGAACGACAGAAGGTTTGAATAAGAATGCAGCTATCTAAATGTACGATTGCTAATATATACGGATGATTGCTGTCTTCTGCAGATCCAGCAACGAGAAAAAAAAACCCCATCTTTTCCGTGCATGGATTTTTCCGCCCTGTTTCCCCATCAGCCTTCACGCGACTTCTACAGTCTTCTTATTCACAACCGGGACGCGTCAGGAGGTGCGCTCAGGGAGATTTAGTGTAGACAGCTGACAACAAACCTCTGCCAGTGTTCCCCACGGGAACCAACCGGTGTAGCGTATATACATCTATGCCATTTTGAGCACAGCGTGTCTTTTAGCAGACGATGAAAGTCATGTGATTACGTTTTCAAGAATCGAAAATTTCTTTAAATCGCTGCGTTGCGCCACATAATCTGGTTTTCCTGTTGAACTGGGCAGAAGGCCTCATTTCTGTTTGTCCTGTATTCGCGCATGCGGCTCGGTTTCTCTCACATTTCCTTGAGTGTAAGCGCGTGACCTTGGGCATCGCACAGTACGTGCATGCGCATCAAGCGCGTGCGCACGAAACGTGGAAGTGACCCCGTGCTCCCGGTGGTCTTGCTTCTGTTGCTCTAGGGAAAACCGAGTGTGAACATTTTGGCTTTGTGCTTATCTCATGCCATTAGAGTGCACTAAACACATTTCCATCTCTTTGTACGCCGATTTCCCTCTGTGTGTGTTTATATATGTGTGTGTAAGAGGAGCAAGTGTGGGAGCCCACTTCATTCAGGCACTTATCTCTTCCTGGTAGCCTGCATCCTGCCACTTAGCTCGAGAAGAGTCTCCTCTCTCTGTCTCTCTCTCTCTCTCTCTCTCTCTCTCTCTGTCTCTCTCTCTCTCTCTGTAGCTCAAATGCTCATTCATGCACAAAAGAGTGTTTTCATAATAAAAACGTACACACAGCAGAACTGGCCGAGGGAACGAAAGAGAAAGCAAAATGCGCTACGTGTGCGTACGTGAGCCCGCTCTTTTAACGTAAAGATTGCTGTTTGCTAACTTCAGCAAATCTGAATGCGCACGTATAACGGGCAAAGACTTAAGCTGTGGATCTCTGGCATGTTTCCAGCAAGTTTGTCTGTTTAATAAATTGGACTTGACATGTGACACAGGACGGAGACTGTGTGTGTGTGTGTGTGTGTGTATCGAGGGCAGAAGGGAAGCTCATCCGCGGAGTCACATTCTGTTAAACAGGATTTTCCAGGAGCACTCCGGCCTGACAGCCAGCTTCCGAAAATTTTGCCGAATATTCCCGACTCAGCGCTTCGCCCCGCCGCCCGACTGTTTGTTTTGGAGCGGAAGAGCGTGAATCAGCAGCGCACACTCTTCCTCCCAGAATGCATTTCACTAATTAAGCAATTACGGCTTCGAACACAGCGACGTGTGAAAGGATCTCTCTGATGCGCAACTGACCGCCAGCTGCTCAGCTCACAAAAGTACAGTTGCTGAGGATGTGAGGATTGAAATAAAGTATGAGAGAGAGAGAGAGGGGGAGGAGAGAGAGAGAGAGAGTCTCAGGGAAGATGCTGCGTTGTCCTTTTATAGAGTTGAGGAGTTTTTCAGTCTCTCTAGACGCTCGTTTTGTACCACAGACGCATCCCATGATTTAGGGTGCATCTTAGTTCTTATGAACCGTAATGCATCGTGATTTTGGATTTCTATAACCCCTGTTATGATTTTTCTAATTTTCTCCGTTTCAGAATGTACTTTGCTTTACCATAAACACGACAAAATCTCCAGGATGGAGGTGGTGGTTTCTCGGTATCATAACAAGCTGGCGAATAGAGCTCGGTGATGTGATTAAATCTTATTAATATTAAGCGACTATTAATATTAAGCGCTATTCCGACATAATGCCCCCAAATTTGTGAGTTTATCACTGTGATATCACTACGTCAGACTTTTGCAAGGATTAGTCAAGTGTTTGTATCTGCTCTTTCTTAGAATGCCAGACCTCTAAGGCATTGCTGTTGGCTTCTACCCAGAATGCTCTGCGTCACTTCTATTGCTCATGTCCCTCAGAGGTCTTCGGTTACGTTAGTTAGAGAAACTCTTCCTCACGGTCCCCTGATACCCGTTTATGTAACTACTGACGTGTGTGTGAGTGCATGTGTGTGTGTGTGTGTGTGTGTGTCTGCGCTCGTTTACAGGAACACATCACTCAGACCGCTGCACACAGTCCTTTGTCTCATTCGAGACGAGTTTGGGTGGGTGTGCGGCGTCTCATTTTCTTTCCCATCACTAGTTTTGTCCCATCTCCGCATTTGGAGAGAGATCAACACATCATCTAAGGACAGAGCTCTCGTGGATTAAGCCAGCTGTCTGACCCCAGATAACGCACACACACACACACACACACACACACACACACACACACACACACACAGGTTAAGATCATACCCGAGCCCCTTACTTTCACTGTCAATAATTTGTAGAATTTCATACTTCATAATAATAAATCAAAGGACAAGTTAGAGGATATGAAAAGCTTCCTGTTTAAGCTCATTTCGATGAGGTTTAATCTCGAATACAGGATCTAGTGCACGGATATTACTACCCAGATTAAACAACTCAGCCCCATCCGATGCACCCAACTTAACACTGACGTTATAATTCCACAGTGTCCCGAACCATTTCATTCTAATGCAGATTACACAAAAAAAGCGCTTTTTTTTTTTTTTCCCTCCAATCTCCAGTCCCAGATCACATTTGTCACACAGTTCTCTTGTCTCGCCGAGCCGTAAATCCAGTCGTTCGATTCCAGTCGAATTTCCTGCAGTAGATACTAAATGAAAACGGAGCACCAGGCCTTTTTGGTTGAGCTCGCCGCGCATGCGCAGCGTTAATGGCCGCGTTATACAAACATTACACAAACATTTGTGCTGCTCTCTCATTGTTTGTCTACTCGCACCCTGTCATCAGAACAGTGTTGTCTCAGCGCTGGAGGAAATTTCTCTCTGATTGTTGCGCCAGCTCAAAAGCTGTGCACTGCTACAGAACGGATTCTTAATCTTCTCGATCCCTTAACGTTATTAGATATGACATTTGTAACGTTTAAAAAAATTTTTTTTTGGCTTCATTACACGAAGCTACATTCAGTGGCCTGTTTTTTTTTTTTCTGATTGCTGATTTATTCCTACTGCTGGGCAAGTACTAATTAAAATCGAATAACCAAGGCACAACATTTGCCCGTCCCAGACACCCGGGCTGCTGATCTGTCCACCCCTGGTGTTAGTTCAGTTTGTTTTAGTCACATGCTTTGCAGTGTTCTCACAGCTAGATGTTACCTCAGCGTTTTCTGAAGGCTGTTTCAGCATTTCCACCGAATCCCTTTATACAGGTGTATGGATTCATGCATTCTTTATTCGTCTATAGATTGCTTGGACCCTGTAACATCGATAGGTCAGTCTTGCTGTCATTTAGAGTGTATCACAGTCATCGGGTGCACAAAGTAACATTAAGGTACAAGAAAAAAGTTTCGTTAGTGCACGCGGGAAAACTAAGTCATCCGAAATGACCTCCAACACATAGGGAAGGCGGAGAAAGATGAGAGCTATACTTAGGTTTTGGGTTTTCTAATAGAGGGTATTATCCAGTGTCTAGTGAGAACTGAAAGAGTCCCAAGAGACAAAGAACGCTGATACCCATCAAATACGGAGCGCCGTTAGAGACTGGGGAAGGGTATTGTGCAGAGAGCAGAGAATGAAGAATGGACACACACACACACACACACACGTGGGTGTGCACCCATTTCAATTTCATTGAACCACAAGCCATGCATTGTTTTTTTTTTTTTTTTTTTTGTTAAGCATCAGCATTAAGTAACCCTTTGTCTCTCTCAGACATACGTTTGCACACGTTTCATTATGTTCTCTATCATAGCCATCTCTACGATCTCCTCGGCGACAGCCTAAATTAGGAACGTCACACGGCATACCGGGCGTGACCGAGAATAAGCCAGGGCACGGCGTACTGGGAATCAGAGTCGGAAGGAAATTGGGATAACTCTTGGAAAGTAAATGGCTTTAAAGTGATGCAGCTTGGACTAACTCTCCGCACGTCCTAGTGTGAGGCAAAGTGACACAACCGCCACTTTTTCCCTATAGGAATAGTTTCAGCGTTAACACCAATTAGGATTCCGTTCTTGCTTCAGACGCGATGTGATCAGCAGCCTGAGTGTCTGATTGGACCGTAACGCCTCGCTGTTCTTCTACTGTACGATAGCAAGTTGTATTAAATTATTACAGGCTATTACAGTGACACAGTGCCGACTTATTTTTTCCTCCCCTAATACTATATTCCCTCTCTCCTTCTCTTTGCCCTGCCCATCCACTCCAGCGGTCTTTTGGGGAGATATCGCCTTGGATGAGGAGGATCTGAAAATGTTTCAGGTGGACAGGACGATAGACCTCGCTCGACACCAGCACGTGAGGCAAGGGCACACGTCGGGTAAGATTTAGCCTTTCTCATGCATCGACACATGACAGTCGCCATGCAGCATTCAGAAGATTCCAAAACCGGCCGAGGACCGAAAAGACTATTTACAGTCTGTCATGCTTCCATTTAACCTTATGTGTGGTCCATGTCTTAATTTCATATAGCGCTGATGCTATATGAGCGACGCTTTATCAAGAGCTCGGCTTGAAACTATCATGAGCTGTTAAATATCATTTTCCGGCAGACGCCAGCCTGTGCGAAATGTCATACTAAACACGAGAGAGTGTTTGAGCACTCAGATGTGTGTTTTATGTATTTTTAGACTCATGCTAGTTTTGTTTGTACAATATATCGAGCTGGAAGACAGCCAGAAGATATGAAGGGATTAGTGGGCTTGAGGACGATGATATTTAGTTGATTACAGGTTTGGAGGAGTTGTTATTGGTGGAGTTTGAGGGCCTAGGCGATTAGAGTTGATAAATGCCACTTCAGCAGCATCAGCAAACCATCTGAGAGTTGTGTGTGTGTGTGTGTGTGTGTGTGTGTGTGTGTGTGTGTGTGTTGGTTTAAAGAGAAAGAGAGAGGAAAGCATACGTGTGTCAGTGTGTTTGCACAGATATGACGTGTGTGTGTGCGCACAGACCTGTGATGAGAGTTTGTCTGGAATAATATCCTCCCTCTCGTTCTTCTTAATTCACCCGACAACTTCAACGGCCATTGCCAAAACGTGCATGTGTGCGTGTTGAAGGACGCCCCTTGATGACAGGCACATTAAGCCTAATCTAGTGTCAGGATAATGTTCACAGCACATGAAAAACGAGGCACCAGGATGGACATGGCTGGCACAGAGCACGAAGTTCGAATGAGTCATGAGTCATGCTCATATAACACAGAGACGACATTAATGCATGCAGCTTTTGCTAGTGCCGGAGTGCAGAGGGGTATATGTGTGTGTGAGCGAGTGTGAGTGTGTATGTGTGTGTGTGTGTGTGTGTGTGTGTGTGTGTGTGTGTGTGTGTGCATGCGCATATCCCTGACCTCAGCCTTTTCCTGCGCCTCCGACTCGGCCAGTTTTGTTTGTTCCTGATTTTCCTGTCCACTTCGACATTCCCGGAGAGAGAGAATTAGAGAGCGAGAGAGGGTTACAGAAAGAGAGGGAAAGACCAAGAATGTGTGTGTGAGAGGAAAGAGGGGAAGAATGAATAAGTGGGATAGAAAAACGAATAAGAGACAAAAGCAGATGATGGAGTGACGACAGTGGAGGCTTTATAAGAGCACTGAAACGGTAAAGATGAGGGGGGGGGGTTTGAATAAGGTGTGAAGACACTAAAGAGCACACACTCACTCACATACACACACTCACGCACACACACACACACACAAACTCTGTGGAATTTCACACCTTCCTGTCACACTTGGGCAGGAAGAGATGCATTCATAAAGTTTATCTAATGCCGTAATAATGTCACATCTATAACGCGCTGAATTCTGATTACTTTCCAATGTCCACAATGTCGTAACACCTGACACACGACGACATGCGTTTTGCGTTCTCGTCTGTCTCTGCCAGGTGGTGCAGAAGAGCACGACTCCACTAAAAAGCGAGGACAGTTATACCTCCTGCTAGAGCGAATACGACGACTAGGTCTCGGTAAGTTCACTTTTGCGCACGTCCAACGTTTCTGTTTCAGTCCTATCTGTGTCTGACCTTTACTGAGTCGAATCTCGAGCATATTTATAGTGCAAGGTGTTTGATTTTAATATCTGCTGATCCGTTAAACTTCATAACCAGCTACCATGGCATTTAGACATGAAGACTTTGAAAACACAGAGAAAGAGCCTTGGGAAGCAGGACAGGTTATCCACTCCCACTCAACCACCGTGGATATGAAATATGACGATAAGCATGGCGCATGGAACAAATGAATGTTAACCGCGCCAATAACGCATTTCTGATCGTGAATGCGTGGATATCAGTGTCCTGTATATAAACAGAATGAACAGATAATGTGCTTTAATAGCTACGAATACAGATATGAATAGGAGACACACTATTATTAACATGCCTTACATTCATTCATTCATCCTTAGTAACTGCCTGGTCAGGGTCACGGTGGTTTAAATTAGACCTAACTAAGTTTGTTAAAAGATGCCGCAAGCAAGCCCTGCGCATATCTCCAGGCTCCAGTTATGAACTGCAAATGCTCCCAGTGCTGCCACTTCTACTTATGAGGGATAGTGGTAGGGTTCATGTTTAATTAAAGAGAGTTTAGGTCAGGCCACGCCCACTTAGGTTTAAAACCGAATACAGACACAGGCGGTGGCGTTGCATTACACCGCTCGTGGGTATAAAAGATGTAATATTTGCGCGTGCGCTTGCTTTCTTTGTGCAGAACCGTCGAAGAACTCGAGTAAGGAGGAGAGCTCGCGAGCTGGCTCAGTGGGCAGTGGGGAAAGAGAGAGAAGGGTGAGAGGCGGTAAATCTCGTGTCCCGCGAGCTGCCACTTCCAGAGCAGAGCGAATCTGGCCTGGAGGCGTCATCCCTTACGTTATAACAGGCAACTTCACTGGTGAGTAACCCGTGTGTGTCTGTGTGTACAGTATGTGTGTGCACCTGTTTCTGCAGCCTTCAGCATGACCTCAGGTGTTTTATTCCGTACATGATATTTCGATAAAATGTGCACTGCAGTATTCAGCTCTATGTTGCATATATCTTCCACTGCTAGTCTGTATGTGAAACGTGTGTGTTCTGAAAGCGTGTGTGTGTTCGTGCAGGCACGCACAGAGGTGTCTATGCTTGTTAGTTTCAGGTATTTAATACTTATATGAAAAGGTGAAACACTGTATGCATGGTTTTATGTTTCATGTAAGTACTGTGTGTGTGTGTGTGTGTGTGTGTGTGTGTGTGTGTGTGTGTCTCAGGCAGTCAAAGAGCGATGTTTAAGCAGGCCATGAGACACTGGGAGAAACAGACCTGCGTGACCTTCGTTGAGAAAACAGATGAAGAGAGCTACATCGTCTTCACATACCGGCCCTGCGGGTGAGACCTCGCGAATGAGTGTGTGTGTGTGTGTGTGTGCGTGTGTGTGTGAGGTCATACGCTGTAATAAAGCCTAAGACAAAGTACACAAGCAAATCATTTGATGAACACTTTCCTGTGGGACTCATTTCAAAGGTTTGGCCTGCTGGATGATTTGTAGTTGACACGGTCTGTCGATTTGATCGGCATTTCGTGTGGTTAGTAAATGACACCATTGTTTGTGTTGGGGCCCATGCTGAAAAACACAGTCGATTTAGAAGCACGCTTGGACCTCTCAATAGAAAGAAAAGAGCAAATGGATGGAGAGAGAGAGAGAGAGAGAGAGAGGGGTTGAAAGAGAAAGTGGCATGCTCTGAAGTAAATGTACAGTATGTAGGTTTGGGATAACTGGATGCTCACTTGTTTGATATTCCTTCAGGTAATAACTCAAATGAGATTTGCTGCAGTTTTCCACACACACACACACACACACACACACACACACACACACACACACACACACACACACACGCATACACGCATACACATACACACACTTTTACTCTCTTACTCATTCACCTCTCATTGTTATGTGGGCATCCTGTAGTGTGTGTGTTTTTAAAACAAAGCTGTGTGTGTGTGTGTGTGTGTGTGTGTGTGTGTGTGTGTGTGTGTGTGTGTGTGTGTCAGAGGAGACGACTTTACTACAGTCAGCTCACTTTTCCTTCCTGCCTCGTTACCACGCTGAGCAGGCCGGCCATTGTTCTGTGGAATGGCATCTAACGAGCCGGCGTGATAATGAGAGAGAAAGAGAGGGAGAGAAGAAAAATAACGAGAGATGAGAGTTAGAAAAGCAGCACTAAATCAATATCTGTCCATCACAGCGGCAGTCTAAAATGCAGTCTGTATGCACCTTAATAGGAACACCTGTACCTCAGCTCATTCATGCAATTACCCAATCAGCCAGTCATGTGGGAGCAGTGTGATGCATCGAATCCTGCAAGAGCTCCAGTTACTATTCACAACAAAGATCAGAACAGGGACGGGGCCGGAACGTGATCTCGGTAGCTTTGAGATCACACCACGGCATGGTTGTTGGTGCCAGATTGGTGCCACAAGTTCATTAAAACACCAGTTTTGGTTAGAAGATTGAAAGGTCAGCTGATCTTTTTCCAAGTTCCAGCTATCCAGTTTCAGTGAACATGTAAACAGATATGTCTTATCATTGCCATATTTGTGTGATAGTGAGTTTTGGTATGCGAAAACACCTCAAACTGGGAGTTGGCTGAAAAAAGTAGTGGAAACACGAAAACGTTTAGGAAGTTGCCGAAGCTGATAGGCTCAAGGTAAGAATGATGGAGCAAAACATTACATAACATACGGTACATGGCTGTTATAATAGTCAGGTGCCCATCACACGTGCACCTGTTCACATAAGCGCATCTGCACCGCACTTCAGTGTTTGTTTGCTGTTGTGTAATTGCAGTATGTATGAAGGATTGGCCACACATAGTGCCAGTGATGTGCCAGTGGATGACAGTGTGTGTGTGTGTGTGTGTGTGTGTGTGTATGAGTGCAGTACCTGCTGTGTTTATAGTGAATAATTCTTGTTAGTCATGATGAGGTACGTGCAAAGCTTTATCTTTTAGCTTGAGTTGTGTGCGAGAGCAAGAGTTTGTGTGTGTGTCTGTGTGTGTGCACTGCGCTATCACTGGCAAAGAAATAAGGGCTTTAGGTGTTCTAATCCACAATATAAATAGAGTCCTGACTGAGATTACGACTGTGTGTATGCGTGTGTGTCCTAGTCATGCATAAGTACTGACTTTCAAGGTTTCACTCTATTGCTTGAGCTTTGACTTTACTATCCTGACCCTTCCCTGCAATATCATGCAGTATTTTTTATTTTTTTTGAGTGTCTCTTTTTACATAATTCATAGTACTGTGGTCACTGAATTGTCATTCCCATGAGTGGAAAAACCTCAGTATAAGAGAATAGCACAATATAGTATGTATCATTGAGAGTGTTTTTGACTTATCTGTATAGTATATTTTGGGAAAACCCATGACTTGGAGACCTGGGTGGCACATGCTGTGCAAAGCGAAGCCTGAAACAAGACGAGAGACAGAACAAGAAACATACAAAGGGCCAAGTAACGCAGGATAGAAATCAGGACTGAGTCATAGGCTGGGCTTAGGTCTTTTAGACTGAGGTCAACAGGGGAAGTAACAGGGCATGCAAGCAACACAGGGGAGGGAGCAGGACCTGTGTGCAACACAGGGGAAGGAACAGGACCTGTGAAGAGTACTGAGAAGGAAACAGGACTTGTGAGCAATGCTGAGGAGTGATCATGACCTATGAGCAAGACTAGGGAAGGAATAGGACCTGTGAAGACCACCCTGAAGGAAACAGGACTTGTGAGCAACACTAGGGAGGGAACAGGAACTGTGAAGAACACTTGTAAGCAAAGAGCACCTGTGAGGAACACTGAGGGAGAGAACAGGACCTGTGACCAACATTGTGGCGGGAACAGGACCTTCGAGGAGCACTTGGGGAGGGAACCCATGAGCAACGCTGGGAAGAGAACAGGACCTGTGAGCAACAATGAGAAGGAAAGAAGGGTCAGTTAGTGACACTGGGAAGGGAACAGGACCTGCGAGGAACATTAGGGTGGGAACAGGACCTGTGAGTAACACTTGGAAGGAAGCAGCCATGTGAGCAGAGCTGGTGAAGGAGCCCGAGCTGTGAGCAACAATAGGAAGGAAACAGGACCTGTTAGGAACACTGGGACACCTGATGGAAAGGTTAATAGAAATTATCTGGTGAAAAAATTGAGACAAGAGAAAGAGTGACTCTGGGGCAGGAAAAGAGGCTGCACCTGAGGCAAGGGAAGGAACGGAGGCTGACACTGAGATTGGGGAAAGTTCCCAGTCTGGATCTGCCACTGGGGTATTCTCTTGGGCTCGATGTGACCCTGGGAAAGGCTCAGTGAAGGGCTAGATTTAGCTGATATGGGCAGGGGAACAGTCAGGAGCTAAGAAGACAGATATGGAATCATAATAAAAGATTGAGGTTGAAAGAGCAGTGGAGACAAAGACACAGTCAAGGACTGGGGCAGAAAGGAATGAGAAGCAGAAGCAGGATTGGCGAACAAGCTAGGACAGTGACCTTAACCTTTATCACTGAGCTAGCCCGAGGCTGAGTAAAGGGCTTGAGATGAGAGTCCGACACAATAGGAACATGAACAGCGACTGAAGCTAAGCTAAATATTTGAAAGTCATTGGCTGAACCAGAAGCTTTGAGCAGAGTTCTTGGTAGAAGTAGCATCAGTACAGGAACAGAATATAAATTCATGACTGGAGCCATGACAAAGGTTTTGGAGGCCCCAGCTAGTGGGAACTGCAAAATAATCTGTATGCTGGGACCGCTGGGTTACCTGCAGCTAGGTCCGCACGGCATTCTGAACGTAGGACTAATTCAAGAGGGAACACACCACAAGAGACCCTACATGACCTGCCTTTAATAACATGTCTACAGCTTTTGAATGGGTTCATCCAGCCAGCCTGGATTCACTTGCTGGGACAGCAGGCTGCAGAGCAGGGTTCTCAGAGTCTCGCTCACGGACAGAACAGCCATTGCGAAGGACGACAGTGACATAGGCTTTTTCACAATGTGCAACAGAGTGGAAGGGCTCAGACAGATGAGCACCAAAAGCAGCAGCTTGAGGTAGCAGGAAATTATTTACAAACCCAAGAACTAGGAAATAGAATAGGATTCCATGGTAATATGACTCAGGATTTCATAAGAACATACAAGCCTCTGCCAAGACAACTGGAAAACAAAGCATTATACAGTATATACTGACCTGGACACTAAGATGTGATTGTCATGAAAAGACACCAAGTGCAAAAGAATTTATGTATTTATTTGTATTTTATTATTTTTTTTTAATGACAAAACTGCGAGCACGGCTTTACGTGTTTCTCCGGAGTATTCACAGAAGCCATGCTGATTATAATAATCAGCTTTGTGGGCTTGTACCACCAAACTATAATTATAACATCACCAAGACATCCAAATTACCCACAAGGTGCCAAATATTGTAACCCTCTTAATACTGGGTTATGAACTGATCAGCCATGTTGGCAAACACATGCATTTATACACGTACACATTACAGAGTGTCAAAAGCTCTGTGTCTTTAAGTGATACTTCTATATAAGTAATAACAGTAACTACACCAACTGTCAAGTACGGTAAGTCATCTGTGTGTATGTGTGTGTAACATATTGTACGTGTGGAATGAGGTACTTGGGTACCGTCATTGATTTGTTTCCTATAATAGCATGCCCCAAGTGCGTTAATCTTACTTAATGCACGCTGTCACCATATACTACCCCACTGTCCTATATATATAAGTCAAAAGAAGAAAATTGAAATAAATTCCCCAGGGAATTTAAGTACTCAAGCTATCCAAATAACGAAAATGCAGCTATATTTGAATGTTTACATTTTAAATGAACACTTTTTTTTTTTTAAATGTCGCCTTATGCCTGGATGATAAGCAGCACAGGAGGTTGGTGTTCCAGTTAAAAATCTATATCTGAAGGATTTGAAGAGGCGCTTTAAACTTTAATTAATGAATGAATTAATTATCATCCATTTTCATGTCGCAGATGCTGTTCCTATGTGGGTCGTCGTGGTAACGGGCCTCAGGCCATCTCCATTGGGAAAAACTGTGACAAGTTTGGCATTGTGGTTCATGAGCTGGGTCATGTGATCGGATTCTGGCACGAGCACACACGGCCCGATCGCGACGATCATGTGACCATCATTCGCGACAACATTCAGCCCGGTACTGCCTTACCCATTTGCTATTTATTTGATGTCTTCTGTAAATGAAGAGGATAACAAATTTGCGTAACCAGAACATGTCTTGGTGCGTGTGTGTGTGTGTGTGTTTCTGTGTTCACGTGCAGGTCAGGAATATAACTTTCTAAAGATGGAGCCCGGTGAAGTGAACTCTCTGGGCGAGCCGTATGACTTTGACAGCATCATGCATTATGCCAGAAACACTTTCTCCAGGCGAGACATATACACACTTAGGAAAAAAATGAGCTCTCAGCGTTACTCTCTGTTCTGAGCACTGCAGAATCAATATTCGCTCTACCTTTCAGGGGAATGTTTTTGGACACCATCCTCCCCTCTCGTGACGAGAACGGCGTCCGGCCTGCGATCGGGCAGAGAACCAGGCTCAGCAAAGGAGACATTTCACAAGCCAAGAAACTCTACAGGTGTCCAGGTAATCTACTGCGTGTGTGTGTGTGTGTGTGTGTGTGTGTGTGTGGGCGCAAACAAGACTGAGGTGTGTACTTTAGGTGTGTGCATTTTAGCTCTCTGCCAAAGAGTCGTCCAACGCAAACAATGTGCTGAATAATAAAGACAGAAAAGGAGTGGAACAATAGATGACTAATAGCGTTAGTTAAATGCCGAATGATGGCGAGATGATCTCACTTTATAGGCACTTCATAGATATAAATCGTCTTTACAGTTAAAGGCTACAGATGCGTACAGAAAGATGTGCTATCTTAACTCCGTAATTTTATGAAGTGCTGTCGAATTCTTCATTCTGATTACAGCTCGGTCACCAGTTCTGGCTGCACTTCAAATCACAGGCGTATATATTAATGCGTTTGTTCTTCTGCGTCATATTTTTGGAGAATAATCCGTTCCAGAGTGGTAACACTATCTCTGCTTCATGTCGGCCCTCATCACACCACCCTCTTTTTGATTATTTTCCAACTGTTTTATTCCTTATGTATTGTTCGTGTCGTTGGTTTTACAGAACTTTTACATAATGGAGTGAAAATTTCAAAGGATCATGTTATAAATAAACAAGATACATTTTTAGACACGAAAGCACATATATTAATCTTTGTCATGCTGAGCTACGTGAATGACGGTCATTTTATTTATCTACACAAATGGCTATATGAGCGTTTTGTCAATACCAGTGGCGATACGAGTACAGTGACAGTGTGTGTGTGTGTGTGTGTGTGGTCGACATTTCATTCTTTATTATATTCACTAACGAAGCAGCTGATTTGAACATGTACTCGGTCCATGTCCCTTCATAACTGATGTATTGTCTGAGGTGGCACTAATTACTGTACAGAAGTCTCTCTCTCTCTCTCTCTCTCTCTCTCTCTCTCTCGCTCTCGCTCTCTCTGTTTCTGTCTCTCTCAAGCAGGAGCTGATTAATGAAGCGTAAACACCAGTCAGGCATTCCTCTTACCCTCATGGCCTGATTGCAGACCGTGACGCTAAATGGTCCAGTTCAAACCTTGTGCTTTAATTAAGACGATGTCGTTTAAGCACAAGAGTACACACATGCGCTTACTGTTATTTTCACCACCAGCAGCATTTTAGCGGAGAGGCAGTGGTTGATTTCTGCCTTTGCCTTTTCATTTTAATTTTAATGGACACCTAAAGGCACTTCCACATATATACTCAGTGGCTAATTAACTGGTTTTACTGGTTGATGTTTGGCCAAGGTTAGTGCAAATTTGGCCTGTCTTACAGGCAGCATCCGATTCCCTACCGTACTGGCTTATTAAGGTTTCATTATTTGTCGCTGGCACTCTTTTATATATATATGTGTGTGTGTGTGGACGCAAACAGGAGCAGACAAATAAAGTAAAGAATATACATATACACAAGTTCTTACTACAGAAAGGATCACGTGTGAGAACAGCAAACCCGACCTTTGAATTACAGCTGGAACCACTGTCAGAGCTGCTGTTATAGAATATTCATCAACACCTTGTGACCGAGCAGAGTTGATCATTCAACAGCACTGTGATATAAGTCAGCGTAACACATGGGGCCATATTTGTAAAAAAAAAAAGAAAAAAAAAAGGGTCAGGTTATAGTGAATACGTTTTCATTTGGATCACCAGGCACGCTCAAAGGAATGTGACAATATCAGGCTCATGCGAGATCCCATTTCTTCATATTGTGAGACCTCACATTGCCCAAATCTAATTATATTTCGCGTTCCTTTTCTCGAGCAGCGTGTGGCGAGACATTGCAAGACTCAGCGGGCAACTTTTCATCTCCCGGTTACCCGAACGGATACCCTTCATACACGCACTGTGTCTGGAGGATCTCAGTCACACCTGGGGAGAAGGTAACACACAGCTTTTCCAAAGAAAACTGTCTTGTCCCGGTCTCAGAACGTCTACAACACAGTTCACAATCCTTTTTCAGATAGTGCTCAACTTCACCACCATGGACCTCTACAAGAGCAGCCTGTGCTGGTACGACTACATCGAGGTGCGGGACGGGTACTGGAGGAAAGCCCCTCTTCTAGGTACACGCAGAATAATGTGTACTCAGCAGCAAAAATCCAATAACTGGATGAATAATTCAGGAGTGTTCCCAGATGTCTTTGAGTATTATTGTTTCGAAAATATGAATGTTTTCTGTCTCCGGGCGTGCAGGTCGTTTTTGTGGTGATAAGATTCCAGAAACGCTGATCTCCACGGACAGTCGGATGTGGATCGAGTTTCGCAGCAGCAGTAACTGGGTGGGAAAAGGCTTCTCTGCCGTGTATGAAGGTGGGTCTCGCTTCTGCAGTGTGGGATTTTACTCCGAGTGCGTGTTTACCGTTCCTCTCAGATTATCGTCTCAGCTCAGCTTGTTCTAAATAGAAAACGGTGCGCATATATTAAACAAAGCCGCTTTGATATGATATAAATCATATAACGAAACATTTAAGTAAACATAACAACTCTCTTAACAGTTCTAGCTAGTGCTGGATAGCTGGCCTGCGTGCGTTAAGGAAATAAACGGACTTTTGGCTTAAAACGTGAATTTATGTAAACCGAGCTTCTCTCTCTTTTCTGTAGCGGTTTGCGGCGGGGACGTCAACAAAGACTCAGGGCAGATTCAGTCTCCAAACTACCCAGATGACTACAGGCCCTCTAAGGAGTGTGTGTGGAGGATCACCGTGTCTGAGGGCTACAGCGTGGGCCTCAGCTTTCAGGCCTTTGAGGTACAAAGACAGAAGTTTACATTTTCCCACTGGCTGCGTAAGGAGTAAGTCACTTTTGGGGGGGGGGGGGTGGGGTGTGCGGTTTTAGGAAAATAATCAGCGACAGGGTGGTGTGATGTGGCCTGATGCGGAGTGGAGTTACTTTCACTGCTTTACAGCGTGGCCTTTTAATTTAATCTTAAAGAATGGCACGCCATACTTTTGTATTTTATCCATTTAAAGTTACATTTAATGGTGCATACTGTCCACGAAAGCATGATCTATCAAATAATGATTTCATGTAAATTGGAATCTTTACATCCTCTTTTTTCCCCTTTTCCCCATTTTTACATTAGTTTTGGTCTTCCTCTGTCCTGCTACTCTTTGTGATCTCTCTCTCTCTCTCTCTCTCTCTACCTCTCTCTCTCTCTCTCTCTTTAATCAGATTAGGATGTGCCTAGCCACTACAGTCAGATGTCCATGTGTGTGTGTGTGTATGTGTGTGATGTGAGTGCGTGTCCTGATAAGGACAGGAATATCCATCAGTTTTGACCTTTGTGAGGACATTTGTGAGGTCCCCCTGAGAAACACTTGAAAAAAGTTATAAAAAAAAAGTTAAAAAAAAAAAAAAAAAAGTGCAGCTTTTATAAAAAAAAAAAAAAACCAAAGGGTCAAAAGGTTGTGTCTTGGTAATGCCATTAAGGTTAGGGTTAGATTTATGTGAAGGGATAGTGTTAATTAGCTGCATTACTGATTATGTGAATGAAAGGCAAGTGTGTGTGTGTGTGTGTGTGTGTTTTGTGGAATGTTTGGAGTTGTATAGTTATGGCCCTCTTGGGTCTGTAGGCCATAGAGGAAGGTTAAAGCTTTGAAAGTAAAAGGAAGTGTTCTCCTTTTTAATCCTGACTGTTTAGGAATGTGTGTATGGATGTGTGTGTTAGTGTGTGTGTGAGAAAGATAGACACACAAACAGGCACAGGATGGAACTTTTTTTTTTTTTTTTTTAAACCTGCACACACTTACACACATTGCTCACTCTCTTGCACCCATATAGTCCAAGAGGAAAACACAGCACTAACCCAAAGACCTTGGCATACCAGTGAACACACAAACACACACACACACACACACACACACACACACACACACACACGCGCATCTGGTATGTGAGATCCTGTTTTCATTGGAATGCTTTAAGGCTGTAACACCTAAGGTGCTATTAACATGATAATGTAAAGAACACACCATATGTTTATGTTCCTGCGGGTGAATTCCTATGCCACTGATTGAGTGTATATGTGCGAACATGTTCAGACTGTGGAGAACTGCACAGGATGTTTGTCTACGTGAGCTTTCATGCACTCTGTTTATCGACGTGTGTGTGTGTGTGTGTGTGTGTGTAGATCGAGAGGCATGATAGCTGCGCATACGACTATCTGGAGGTGCGGGATGGCCTGTCTGAGAGCAGCCCACTGATCGGTCGATTCTGCGGCTATGACATCCCTGAAGACATTCGCTCCACCTCCAACTCGCTGTGGATGAAATTTGTATCAGATGGAACTGTGAATAAAGCTGGCTTCGCTGCAAATTTCTTTAAAGGTGTCACACACACACACACACACACACACACAACTCAAAAGCTTATTCTTGCTATACCTACAAAGCACTTACATATGAAAGGCTCGATACATAAGAATAAAGTAGAAAGTGACTCACTAACAGCATTTATGCTTCTAAACATGTGTGTGTGTGTGTGTGTGTGTGTGTGTGTGTGTGTATTTGTAGAGGAGGACGAGTGCATGAAGCCAGATAACGGTGGCTGTGAGCAGAGGTGTGTGAACACTTTGGGGAGCTTCAAGTGTGCGTGCGACCCTGGATACGAACTGGCCCCGGATAAAAAAAGTTGTGAAGGTATGAGAAATCGTGTGTGTGTGTGTGTGTGTGTGTGTGTGAGTGCAGGTGCAGGTGTTTCCGCCCGTCTGACCCAGACATGGCCAGCGGAAGCTATGACCAGTCCACATGGCTGAAGAAAACATCCTCGGTCAACAGGAAAACAACAGGGACAAACAGTGTGCACGCTCAACTATTCACAACCAAACTCACAGCAGCCTCGCATATAAAGAACTACCACTGAGCACACACACACACACACACAAAAATACATAATCACATAGCAGAGTGTTTCCTGACTGATGAGGAGGCAAAGTGGGCACTCAGCGCAGAAGGGTAGAGATGTTTAGCGCAAACAGTTCCCCTGTCTGATGATGGCCAACCACACTGCATTAAAGTTTTCAAAACGGACTCTTTTTTTTTTTTTTTTTTTTTTTTTAACACATACGCACATTGAATGTTTAAGGTGCTACGTTCTCCTTTTAGCTGCCTAATATAAGTCTGTCAAAACAAGTGAGAATGAAAAGATCCCTAAATATAAACACGATATCATAGCATACATTTTTATTACGTAGAAATTTTCCAATGAAATATCTAAAAAAAAAAAGAAAAAGTGCGCTAAGTACTGCAATATTACATGTAAGTCGTTAAAACAGGCTCTTATTTCATGACACCATTACGTCATACCCAGCAACGTATTTCAGCTGGAGCCATGTGGGAAAACTGAACTCCTCGTCAGCTTCTGTAGCAGATCCTCAGTTTTGGTCAATCGTATGTCTAGGCATCTCATCAGACAGTAGACTAGCAACAGGGATAGAGACAGATCAGAAAGTTTTTTCACAATTTTTTGTTTTATTTATGTTTCCATGTCTGATTAGCTAACCGATCCACTGGCATGGATTGCGCAGTAGAGAAGTATGCGTTTATTCACCAAAGTCCATGGTGCTACTCAAAAGTGGTAACTGGAAGCGTTATTACAAAACAAAACCTCTTCAAATGGCCTTATCACAAATGATCATGCTTTAAAGGGTAACTGTTGTCCATTGAGTCATATCATTCGCTTATCTGGACCTTTGTAAGTCAGAAATCTCATGTAACTTTATCCGTTTTATACCCTATGTGTTGAATGGGAAAGGACATATCAAGGAATTAGGGTGGTAGAAGGAACCTTTTTTTTTCTTTCTTTCTTTCTTTCTTTTTTTTTTTTTTTAGAAACTCTGCATTCACACAGTGACCTCACACACAGTCCCACCACAATGCCACATGTAAGCGCAATCGGAAATGCACGACCGCACACACGTCCCCATATAGCTCATGTGAAACCTTATTTTTTTTTTTTTTGCCTCTAATTAGATTACACTGCAAGGCACAGTGTGTTGTGGCGACTCTGAAATAACACAGCAACCATCAAACATTCAGAGCGTGTTTGTTTTCATGCAGACTTACAAGCGCATCATTCATCTCTCATTTAACGCAAAACAGATGTTAACGATATTTGTTCCTGTCTCTGTATCCTGCTCTCTCGTAGCTGCGTGCGGAGGCCTGCTGTCCAAACTGAACGGCACTATCACAACCCCAGGCTGGCCGAAAGAATACCCGCCCAACAAGAACTGTGTTTGGCAAGTGGTGGCCCCCACGCAGTACCGCATATCCGTGCAGTTCGAGGCCTTCGAATTGGAGGGGAACGAGGTGAGGGGCGTGTGTGTGTGTGTGTGTGTGTGTGTGTGTGTGTGTGGTCAGAAGTGTCAGAATCCTATACTCTATATAAGGAACAAAACACTCGAGAGCAAGCTGTTATGTTACCAAAGTGCTGACGCTGCAGACTTCTTCTATACGTGTTAAATAAACTTCTCCTTACTATGGAAACATATTAGAACCAGTGCATTAACATAAACCTGAGATTCGAATTGTATCAATGTCAGAGCTGCTTTTATAGAAAATTCATCAACACCTTCTAACCAATCAGATTGACTCATCTGACAGGGCTGTTGTATAAGTAACGTCTGCATGTTGTTTCTAAAGGTGTGCAAGTATGACTTTGTGGAGGTGCGGAGCGGCCTCTCTTCTGACTCCAAGCTTCACGGGAAATATTGTGGCACGGAAGTTCCCGAGGTCATCACTTCCCAGTACAACAACATGCGCATCGAGTTTAAGTCGGACAACACCGTTTCAAAGAAAGGCTTCAAAGCGCACTTCTTTTCCGGCAAGTGAAGTTTCGCGCTCTGTCCTAGTGATAATGGAAAACAAAATGCCTCTGCTGCAGATTTGGTTGACAAGTGTGCGTGTGTGCGTGTGTGTGTCGGACTTGACTGAATTTCATCCGAAAAGCTTTTGAGCTTGGTCGTATAAACCAACTTTTGTGGTGTTGGTTATATAAACCAAGTTCTGTTGTTTTGTGGTGTAGATTTCAGAAGTTGTTTTTTGGGTTTCTTTTTTAAACATTTTTTCGTCCGTCATCCTGTTTGGCTAACCCTGTTCTTTCTCACAGTGCTGTGTCCTGAGAAATCTGTAGAATTTGAACAAAGCCTGGATTTACACATGCTCACACTCTAGCCATCTTCAAATGTACTGTATGTGTGTATGTGTGTGTGTGTGTGTGTGCTAGAGATTTAACCCAGCTTGAAATTTTGATCGCTGCCCAACTTTAGTACACCATGAGAACATTTCATTCAGCCAGCCGACCCAAAGTGACGAATATCGAAGTCTGAAATTTAGTCCAACACCAACACCAACTTCAACCACCAGCATGACTGGACCATTAAGTGTGTTGTTGCGATGGCACATTTCCTGTTCTTTAAGATTTGTACCTCAGGACTAGACAAACCCCCACAGGTTCATTCTTCATATCGTGCACCAAAAAGAACAGATTTCACAAAAACATGTAACAAGCTCAGTTGAGATGCTGCTTTACCTCATTTGCATCCGTTCTCTTCATGTTGTGTAATGTCGACCCCGGTGCCAACAATGCGGGTGACTACAGTGTGCCAAGTTTAGAAAAATATTTGAGATAATAAAAAAATAAATAAATTAGGCTGAAATTCGGGCCAGTTTGGCTGCGAGGAACCTGAAAGTGAAATCCAAGCTGAAAGAATATTTGTGAAACTATGTGTGTTGTGTGTGTCGATATACAAATGACTAAATAATTTGAATGTAGCAGTCTTCTGTAACCTTTCCTTAGTGTGTTATTTATTTATTTATTTTTTTAATGGTGTGTGTATATATATATATATATGTGTGTGCTGTAATCCTGGGCGTATTCTCTTCCACAGATAAACCCGCAACCTGCAAAGCACGGATTTTTATATTTAAGTCCTGTCAGGACATAGCTTCACGTCCTTCTGCTCGTAGGGCAGCCATAGGGCAGGTCTCAGGTATGGCCGCCTCTCCCACCATTGGTTTTGGGGAATGGATTGGCCCTCGTCTAATCTGTCTTGCTATACGAGGTGTCCTCCTTTAGCGGCAACAAATGCGCTTTCAACGCCATTTGTTGATCTAAGGTCAGATTCTATCGGCAGATCAATCCATTCAAAAAATTCGTCAAAGCTTTCTTCTCACTAACAGCAGCTCTTGAGTATCAAGCTCCTTCTCCAAACATTTAGAGTGAACAGTTGAGTGAACGGTTGCAGGTTGAGTAGACCCTCCATGCAATAAGTCAGAATAAAACACTCGGGGGGGGGGGGGGGGGGGGGGGTAGAAAAAGAAAATAAAAAAAAAAAGTGGTTTTTTTAACAATTTTTTTTGTTTGTTTAATAAAAACCCACCCCAAATTTTATATAATTAAATTATAA
>CM075001.1:10951520-10966308 GCA_037576825.1 Pangasius krempfi
CCCCCCCCCCCCCCCCCCCCCCCCCCCCCCCCCCCCCCCCCCCCCCCCCCCCCCCCCCCCCCCACAGAGAAAGGATAATAAAGATAATAGAGTTTGTGTTGATATTATTTAAGGATTAGTTAGTAGACAGGCACACACTATGGTATCTATTTACATGATAAACCTGATTAAGGGTGTACAGAAGCACTTTTTAAGTGAATGAGAGAGAGAGAGATACAAAGGGATGGAAGCACAGAGAAGAGTGAGGAGAGAGGGAGAGAGAGAGAGAGAGAATGTCATTCAGTAGGTAAAATGAGAAAAGAACTCAGTCATTGTCAGGAGTGTCAGATCTCCACTGGCCCAGTGCCATCAGGTTCAGGGTGATCGCCATAGCCCTCCCACACACTCCTAATCCTCTGTGTGTGTGTGTGTGTGTGTGTGTGTGTGTGTGACGAAGTGTGTCAGAGGTTTGAAAGCCAGTGGAGCATTTGCAATAATTTGATAATGTCGAATTAGTCATGGTAACTATATCCCAAGGCAAAATGCAAGCCATGTGTGTCTGCAGGAAAATACTGTAGAAGCCAGTCATCAGTTTTCAATCACTCCTGAATCTAAATAATCCGAATTCCGATTATTTAGAGGTAAAGAAGGTTTGTAATCATCCGGAACGGCGCTTCAGGGGTGGACTGATCAGTAGCCTAGGCGCCCGGGACGTTAACCGAGCCCGTCTCATTTTCTTCCTCCTGAATTGAATATCCTTTTTTTTTTTTTTTTTTTTTTTCCAGGATGCACATGTTGGTTATTTTCTTCCCATTCCCTTCTTTTCATTTCTGCCTTTGCTTTGACCAAATTATTTGGTCGAACAAAGAAGCCTCAGGGTAGATGTGGGCTAATTGGACAATTTATTTATTTATTTATTATTTTTTTTAATCACAGTTTGTCGTATTTCTTTCATTTGCTGGGTGATGGATCTTCCCACATCGTTGTTTCCCCGACTGATCTGGCCGCACGTCTCTCTGTTGTGTGTGTCAGACAAGGACGAGTGCTCAAAGGACAACGGCGGATGCCAGCACGAGTGCATCAACATCATCGGCAGCTATGTTTGCCAGTGTCGCAACGGCTTTATCCTGCACGAGAACAAGCATGACTGCAAAGAAGGTGCGCGCACACATACACACACACACACACACACACACACACACACACACAGAAATACACAGTAGCAGGGTTGTTGTATACCAGGTGTGGTCATTAAGAAGGCATTGGGTCTTTATGTTAAAGCTTTCCACTGTAGCATTCAGTGTGTGTGTGTGTGTGTGTGTGTGTGTGTGTGTGTGTGTGTGTTAGTCCACCACTGCCTGTAATGATCCTCCGCCTATCTTTGAAGCTCTGAGAGCACAGTTGACCGTCTTTAACATGGCTTTGTGGTTTGAAAAAGTATAAAGCAGTCTTTCTCCTACATGGATCGTGCTTGCGTGTGTGTGTGTGTGTGTGTGTGTGTGTGTGTGTTGTGTCTTTGAAAAGAAAAAAAAAAAAGACCCGGGAGAAGATGACATTAGAAAGACATTATCCTTTCAACTTGAGAGACGGGGAGTCAGGATGACTAGAAGACACCCACACACACACACACACACACACACACACTTCAACATCTATTCAAGGGTATTTAATTCACTCTGATTTTAAACATCTGGACTGTCAGATGTTTCTCACATGTGTGTCTGAGAAACGAACCCTGTGTCAATACGTACTCGGGGTTAGTTCACAAACTAAGAAAGTGCTCTGAGAGAATTAGAAAAGAAGCACAGACAAACTGACGCGTAGTATTAACGCTCACACAGCGCCGCTCGCGATTGGTCAGAATTTTCGATTACAAATCAAATCTCAGGTTTATATTAATGTGCTCGTTCTAATAAGGTACTGTTACACGGGGACCTGTGTGATAGCCTTTTCCCTGTGTATTGGTGAAGGGTTTGATGAAAACGTTTGTCTGACCCAGTTCCGTCGAGTCACAACAGGTTCCTTTTTAAGGACAGCACACACAAACGTATGATTCGATTAGTGACTAACATGTTGTTTAACCAGAGGGTGGAGTGACTTCTTTTAATGTGGACGTTTCAGCCTATTTCTGTTCAAAGACACATGGCCGAAACCTTTTCCCGCCGGCTTGACTCAGTTTTCCCGAGGGAGAAACTCGGGTTACGCCAAAGCGGTTTCTCCTGCAGCCATTAGTGTTCCTGAATCTCCCTCAGAGCGAAAAGCCTGATGTGGCTTCAAAGGGAACACGGGTTCAGCTTAAAGGGAAGGAGAAACTGGCTCTTCTCCTAAAGGTGCATCTCAGGTGACGGTGAACTAGCATCGACACCTGGGAACTGGGCCAGAGTTCAGAAAACATTCTTACCCTAATCCTCTGCAGAAGAATGTGTTTTTTTTTTTCTTTTTTTTTTTTTCTTAACCTGCAGTTAGTGCAGACTCAGGCGTTTTCATGCTATAACACATTCTATAAATCTTGTTTCCTTTTTTTTTTTTTTTTTCACCTATATGTATTCACATGATTCATTTACATTCCTCTGCTCTTCTACACCTTCTCTTTACCCTGTCTCTCTGATCCTGTAGCGGAGTGTGAGCACAAGATCCACAGCCCCACCGGCACCATAAGTAGCCCCAACTGGCCCGATAAGTACCCCAGCAGGAAGGAGTGTACCTGGGACATCACTGCCACTCCAGGCCACCGCGTCAAAATTGTGAGCGTCTCAGCCTGTAAAAGCAGGCGCACACACACACGTTGACCCTACTTTGTCAGAACATAGCGCACAGCGCTGTTGAATGCCGCATTCCGATTGGTCAGAAGGTGTTCGTGAATTTTCTATAACAGCAGCTCAGGAAGTAGTCTATTAAGACTTAAGGTAACCAAAGTCCACTATAACCAGATAAAAAAGTATGCCATGTCATTATTGAATTATTAAAAAAACTATAATCTTTAGCAAAATTCTGTGGTGTAGGAGGAATAAAACAAAGCACCTCGTTTTATTTCGTACATAAGCCGCTCTTGCTAACTGATCATATTGGCAGCAGTGTTAGCATAACACATACAGAGTCTTTTCGTCTTCCTGTCAAACTGTCTCACACACTCATACACATCTCTGTGCGTTAATACGGTCTTATACCGACAGGCACGCGGTAACACATCCCTCACACACACACACACATGCACACACACACACATACTGTCCATCCCATATGATATGCACACATGCGTTATTATCATATCTGAGTCCTGCCCTATCCCATGCCTCGAACGTATAAATCATCACCGAAGTGCGTCTATTAACTTAATAAATTACACACTCCCCGAGCAGCTGCTTCCTCTGGAAACTCTTCTGAAATAATATTTTATGATTTTTAATATATTCATGCGTCTAAGCAGGAAAACCCTCTTGGCCAGGGGGAGGGGGGGGGGGGGGGTGTCAGCGCAGGCATTTTAACAGGTCCATGAGATCAAGGAGAGCCGTCAGGAGAGCCGCCGTGAGGCCGCGTGTGTTGAAGCGACTGAGTTTAATGGCTCAGGAAAGAGAGATACACACGGGAGTGAACGATGAGAAGTCAGGTCGCAGGGCTGCGTGAATCAGTCTGTGAAATGTTTAAAAGCAGATTTAGACTCGTAGACTCCCAGATCAGTTTCTGAATTCCAAGGGAACCCTTTAAGAATTTATTCGCCAATGCACTGAGATAACATCACTTCATAACCTTTGATCAGCTTGCTAAGATTTTTTTTTTTGTAGCTGAACGGATGACAGCGATTCATGTCCGCATCAATTTTGCGTACATGAATAGGAACGTCCAAGGGAAGGGAGTGTAGACGGAGAGAGATACTAAATAATAGTAGGCCAAAGAGAAGAAACAGATCAGAAGGCTTCCCTCCACATTTCTGACGTGATGGGGACTGATGGTTCACTGACGTCTTTCCTTGTATCCTTCCGCAGTCGTTTAACGAGTTTGAGATCGAGCAGCACCAGGAATGCGCCTACGATCACCTGGAGGCCTTCGACGGCGACTCGGACAAGGCGCCCATTCTGAGTCGGCTCTGCGGCAGCAAGCTTCCAGAGCCCCTTGTCTCCACGGGCAACAGGATTTACCTGCGCTTCATCTCCGACGCCTCAGTACAGCGCAAGGGCTTCCACGCTACACACTCCACAGGTCAGTGCACATGTGTGTGTGTGTGTGTGTGTGTGCGCGACGGTAGTGGATATATCTATATTATTATTTCACTATAAGGTCTAGGAGCAACATTTAGACAGCGCAGATACCACTTGCAGGACCACCATAATGCTTCAAGCTTTCCAGCGCAGAGCGGTTACAGGAATCTACGTTTTTGTGAGTGCATAGTTCTTTACAGAAGAAAGAATCTCCTGATTCAATAGTTCTGTTATTTAAACTTATTAAACAGAGATGCATGGCGTTTAGATATCTAGGTTATTAAGTAATCCGGTAACTGTAAGTTGAGGTAACTGGACGCTTCCACGGGGCTTTATCAGTTTAAAAGACTTGATGTCCAGCAGTGCTCTCTATTGGCCGAAGTAGTACATGACACAACTGTACTAATGTTTGGTTAAAGTGTGTAAATGTACGGAACTGAGAGGCTCAACAAAGAATTTGTCCGTCACATAAAGATGAAATGAAACAGCGATCAGCATATGCATCAAAAGAAGATCGCGTGACATTTGATTTCGCAATACTTAAATATTACGTCCTGTTATTCAGTGTGGAAAATGCTAAAACACTACGTCTGCTGTGTTATGATTCTGAACAAAAACATATTTATGAATGAAAGTGAAACAGGCGACTATGAGTTTAGTCCCATCTCGTACAGACGCACGTGAATTCTTTTGAAAGCGAGTTTATACTTTCTTTAATATTTCGTCTTGCGCACTCACAAACTGAGATGCATTGAAACAAATACAGATTCAGAACTACACCGGTCCTGACGATGAAACTTGAATAATAAATAACAGTATAATATCGTGTGTTTGTGCGCGTAGAGTGTGGAGGCAGGCTGAGAGCCGATGCCAGGCAGAAGAACCTGTACTCTCACGCACAGTTCGGGGACAATAACTATCCGGGCCACACAGACTGCGAGTGGCTAATCACAGCCGAGGCAGGTTACAGCATCGAGCTCACCTTCACCACCTTTGAGCTGGAGGAGGAAGCAGAGTGTGGATATGACTACATCGAGCTGTACGATGGGCATGACACGTCAGCACACAAACTAGGACGCTTCTGCGGTTCAGGGGTGAGCACCGAAGCTGTGTGTGTGTGTGTGTGTGAGAAAAAACATAATATAGATGAAAACCTAACACTGTACTCAATAATAAGTCAAAACAGTATTCCAGCAACAGTGGCTATAATAACCTATAGTTGGAATTATGTTGTTCAACACACAATGATGAACATAGTTGAACATTTGAATGAGAACACACTTTTTGTTTTTACTTTACGATATACACCGAATCTGTTGCCTCTCCGTTTCTTTCCGTCTCCGTCTAGCCCCGCGAGGAACTGTATTCAGCCAGCGACGCCATGCTGATTCGCTTCCACAGCGACGACACCATCAGCAAGAAAGGCTTCCACATCCGCTACACAAGCACCAAGTTCCAGGAGGAGTTACACACGCACAAGTAACACACACACACACACACACACACACACGCCTCCAGGACAAAGGGTGCCACAGACTGAAAAAGGAGTTAGGCACACAGATTCTCGAGAGTAAAGTTACTCAAAGGCTTTCCTGCACTGGATTCGCCTCCATGTTATCAGCCAGTAGGAGTGCGCTGTTCATCAGATAAACTGGAGGCAAGCTCCGCCCATTTTGCCACAGACTGACGCTCGGTCGGACCTCGGACCTCAGGCAGCCATTTGCAAACTCCTGTCTATACTATACACACAAATACACAAAATAATATTCTAAAAACTGAAAAGCTTCTCTTCAAGAGAGAAGCTTGTTGTAGATGCTGCACATGAAAAGAGACAAAGTCTTAAAACGAGTAGGTCATTTTCAAGCCTGTGAAAAAAAAAACCCAAAACACCCTGTTGTTGTGTTACGTGTCATAATTTTACAAGCTAAGGACAACATGGGAAGTCTGAGCAACTACGCTGCTGTTGCCACACTGTAACTTAAAATGTGTGTGCACTCGTTCTGCATGTTTTCATTTAGGTGTGTGTACATGCCTGTGGGATTTTTCTTAAAAGAAAAAAAGAAATCAAAAGAAATCTTTAATGTTATGACATCTGTGGCTGTTTACATGTAATGATCTATAATTTATATATGAATGTAAGGAAGTATGCAGAGATAAAGAGCAACCTTAGAATCCTGATCTCATTAGTTCTACAGATGACCTCGTGTTTTTCCGTGTCAACAGGCTTGTAAGATCTAACATCTCGTTTTCAGTGTCATTTCATTCTCATTAAGAACCTACAGCTCTCGTATATAGAATTTTTTTTGTCTCGCAGTCAATGAAACCCACACATGAAATTTGTCTTGTTTGTTTATGAGGGTGTACACGAGTGTTTTTCTTACAAAAGCTGTAAAGCAGAAGTAAAGCCTTGTATGAAGTGTGCGTTACAGCTGTGAAAACCCCCATAATCCTGTGCGCTTACCATGCACTTAGCACAGAGGATGAGGAAGAGAGACTCTACCCAGCTGTGCGCTTAACTATTCGTGCTCTCCAAACTAACTTTTCCAGTGTTGTTGGAGGCAAATGAACAGGTCACAAAGAGTCGACTCAGTCACAGGAGTCGACTCAGTCACAGGGAGTCGACTCAGTCACAGGGAGTCGACTCAGTCACAGGGAGTCGACTCAGTCACACGGAGTCGACTCAGTCACAGAGAGTCGACTCAGTCACAGAGAGTCGACTCAGTCACAAGGAGTCGACTCAGTCACAGGGAGTCGACTCAGTCACACGGAGTCGACTCAGTCACAAGGAGTCGACTCAGTCGCAGGGAGTCTATTCAGCGAGAAGGAGTCGATTCAGTCACACGGAGTTCACTCAGTCACAGGGAACCTTTCCTGGGACGATCAGTGAGACACATTTTCCTGGAACTCCTATTCATTTTGAGATTTATTCTCCTGAAAACGCATGAGGCAAGCGGACGGCGAGGTGATCGCTGCGGAAGGGAAATCCTAATGGTGCTACTCAGAGCTTCAGAACTACAGATCCTGTGAGGCAACGATCCAGACACTCGGTGCGCACTGTTCATGATTTACAGGCAGCACGGAAGGAACGCTGCGACATTAGCACACTCACATCATTGACAGCGCCACTATTGTGGACGAGCAACTATGGCCTTAGAACCGAAATGTATATTATTGCACATGTGGATGTTTATGTAGATAATGTTTGTTGTGTCATTGTTTTTTTTTTTTTAATTATTAATGTATTTTATTTGATATTGAATTTAATGAACTTGAACAATCATCCTTTAAAAAAAAAAAAAAAAAAAAATCTGACCTAAAGTTTTTCCTTTCTCTCCAAATTCCAGTACAGATGTACACACACACACACACACACACACACACACAGCCACACACACAAAATTTTAAAATGTTTCCGTTTGACACAATGGGTCTCATTTATCAATCTTTATCAATCTTTTATCAGTGTAAAATTGTGTTTCCAATTCGTTTTGTACTCACGTGCATATGTTGATCAGTGACAATCAAGTGCAGTGTATGCTAAATCTTCCAGTAATGCAGCTCAGCAACTGCAGCGTATCGGCTACAACACACACACACACACACACACTGACCTTGTCTCTTTTATACTGTGCCATTTCTTTTGACCTAATTGAACAGCTATTTGTCATAATTTATGGATTTGTTTTGGGTTTTTTTATTATTGCTTCCTTGCAAATCATTAATATGAAACAACTGACAAGAAAATTCAGTAAATTCCTGTGTAGTTAAAATAAATAAGCATTTAAATTTGACCACTTACATAAACAGACATAAAATTGCTGTAAGTCTTCAGCAATGATGTGATTTGTAGCCGATTGATCGAGAATCTCCTTTTACATAAGTTCACATGAGCTCAGGAGCTCTCGTAGGATACAAACTGGTTTTTGAACAAACCGGTTTTTCACAAATGCTACACTTCTTTTATAAAAGAATGATTTATGAATAAACAAACTTGCTCACACCCAGCTTGATAATCGAGGCCCATGGTGTATCTGATAATGAGAAGTGTGTGTGTGAGAGTGTGTATGCGACTCACACACACCTAAACCCCTGTGATATTTTAGGACTATTTCTGGTGTGGGTGTCTCTTCATGTGCCAAGTTCCCACTTTGCCCTAATTCAGTTTATAGAATATGAAATATGATTTTCTTCCCTCTCTGTATCTGCCTGATAAAAAAAAAGTCTCATCACCCTGCTGGTGATTAAACTGATGTCAGGTCAAAGATGTGCTTGTGTTATTTTCAGTCTTTTCATCTGTTTCCTTTCCGTTTTATTCCTGCATGTTTTTTGTCCAGCTGACAGCGAGAGCTAACTAAAACGTCACTTAAAACGTGAATAGTTGTGTGTGACTGTAAACAGCCACCAGGTGGCAGTACATAAGCTGCAAACTGATATGTGCAGGCCGTCAGCTCCAGAATTACTGTCACCCTGAAAAAAAGACCAAAATGATTGCATCCGATAAAACACGAAACACAATCATTCAAATTTGACATGCAAGCAATTGGAGAAAATTCAATTTTTAACAACAACATAAACGCTAATCTATAAATTCTCTATTCTATGTAAATAATAGCATTTTGTCTCAAAAACAAAAATGACTGGCACCTAGATACAGCTACTTTTTCACATACATGCTACTGAATCTCTTACCCATCAGTAGCTCAGCGATATAATGAAACCATGATGGTTGATCCTTGTAGTACAGGGTCTTATAGGCATGAAACCATTATATTTAAATCAAGTGAGAAATCAAGACATGTTTCCAACACAATAAACCCAAACTGCACTTTTTGTTACCCAGCTCTTTCAGTCAAACCACTTAAAACATACGCTTCTGCTGTTGGTCACTTGGCACACCAGCACAGCATACCGTTCAAATCCTTTCTGTAAAAAAAAGAAAAGAATATAGCACAACCATGACTCCAAAAAAAGTGCACTGCATTAGTCAGGGAAGCAACCAAGAGTTCAAGGGTAACACTTAACACGATGCTGCCACCACCATGCTTCAGTGCAGGAAGGTGTTATCAGGGTGATAAGCAGTGTTGAGTTTCTGCCTAGTGAGAATGCGCTATATGGCAAAAAGAATGTGGCCTTCCCCAAAACCGGTGCCGCACAGTTGAAAGTTGCAAGCACACAATTGTACAGGATGTGTTTGTATGCTGTGGGTTTAAGATTTCCCTGTTCCCTGTGTTAAGATTAACCTGTTCCAGCATGACAGTGCCCCAAGCGAGCTCCCTGAAGACATGGTTTGCCAAGCTTGGTGTGGAAGAACTCGAGTGTCCTGCACAACACCTCAACCGCACTGAACACCTTTGGGATGAACTGGAACCCCGACCGTGCGCCGAAGCCTTCTCGCTTGACCTCACTAACACTCTTGTAGATGAATGGACGCAGTTCTCCACAGCCACGCTCCAAAATCTAAAGGTAAGCCTTCACAAAAGACTGGCAGCAAAAGGGGGGACTGAATCTGGAATGGGATGTTCCACATGCACATACGGGTGTGATGGTCAGGTGTCTACAAACTTTTGCCCACTTCAGTATTAACCATTTGCAGGTTGTAACACTATTCATATTTTCATGTTGTGTGCCAATAATTGTGGAATTGATCTAGGTTTAAACCCTACAATGAACCATTCCCATGATTCCTGATATTAGGAAACCATGTTAGGAAGTAAAGAGGAACTTTCCAAGAGTGTAAGTAGGTTATACCAGTTTGGGTGGAAAATATACAAATGGCATGTGTGTGTGTGTGTGTGTGTGTGTGTTCTGTCAGCTTGGCATATCGTGTGTTGACTGGTGGCGCTTCTTTGATGTCTCCTTCTGCTGCATCTGGTTCATTCTCACAGACTTTCATTCTCCTGTAGCTCATCTATCTCTCTGTCCGAACTTCCATTACACTGCATTCTGGGTCTCTCGCTCTTCCTCTCTCATCTGTGTGTGCACTGATGAATGGATCCTGGGTCTTAAGTAAATGGATTGTATCGATCCTAGGAAGATGAGCACAGACACAAAACCCACTCACAACCTTCATAAACATCTCCCCTCCCTCTCTGTCTCTCAGGCACATGTTTATTGAAACGGTGATGATTCTGTTCTTTCTCTACTGGTAATAACCTTTTATTACCATGCCAGCTAGATTAATGGAAAGCCACCATTACGCACCCCCTCACACACTCACTCGTGTGTGCAGTGCACCCAGCAAAACAATCCGACATCCTATGTACGTTTTCCAAGCTGTTATTGTTGCAGTGTTGTGCAGTGTTTTTTTGGTAAAATGTATTTGCGCATTAAAATATCAGAATGACGGGACATCAGAGTTAATAGTGATAATAATGGATACTACACAAGACAACAGGCTACACACGACAAACACGCAGAAACCAGAACGGAAATACATACTGATACTCATTAGGGAAGCGCAAAATAGGTGCCAATGATTACGAGCCATTAGACAGAGTCATGTGATTTGCGAGGCTGCTGGGATCTTGTCGGCCATTTTGAGGCAGCGTTGACGTGACATTAATGCAGTTAGTCGAGAATGTTATCGCTAACAGCATGTTCACAGGGACTGTTAGGGCAGATGCTCAACATAAACTGATAAAAAAAAAGTTTTGGGAGAACTTTTCTGTGAAGAGACATTTCATTTAACATTTTTGGAAGGAGTCTCCAGTGTAAATGCTTTGTAAAAGTCAGAGGTAAAGCTGTAAGCTTAGGTTTTCAGACTGTCTTCAGGACAGAGGAGTTTGCGGTTGAGGGAACAACTGTTTATAGCGTAAGTCATTGGTATTGTGGACATTCAACGACTACAACGACATTAAACGTAACTACAAGCACACTACTGTGGTATAAGAGGCATAAAACTCTGAAAATAGAGGGAACAGATAATAAGTAACAGTAACTCTAACTCCCTAAACCAAACACTCTTGCACCTGATACAATTTTTACTATTAATTTTGAACATAAACAGCATTGGTTAAGCCTGCCAAGATGATTTTACCTGCAAGGCTTCATTTGCAGAGTAGTTTTGCACGATTCAGCAGCAAAAAAAAGTCTCGTCACTTGGTTACAGTTGCATGACAACCGTAGAGTTTATGCTCTAACTGCTTTTTTTTTTTTTTTTTTTTTGGCAGGCATTTTCATCCAAAGCAAGTTCCAAGTGAGGAATAATCGCATCCAAGCATTTAGCTTAGTAATGAAGGGTCTCACCAAGTGTCAGTTTGAATGCTCAAATTATAATTAAATTCTAATTGAAATCCAGAGTGCTGCATTTAAAACCATATCTTTCAAAGCATTCTCATATGAGTGCAGTTTCTTATTGTAATAGCAACGCTAAGCTGTTCTTTCGAAACCATTCGAGGTCTGAGTGTGCCGCCATTAATGCAGCCCACAGCTTCAATTTGCTCGCTAGTTGCTAAGCAATTCTGGTTTTACTTTAAAGGTCCAGAGGATTTTAGTTCCAACACACACACACACACACACACTGATCTATATGGCCTCAGGGAAGGTCCAACAATTTCCCATTTACTGTAAAAAAAAAACACAAAAAAAACACACTTTGGGTCATTTCCGATATTAGACACTCTAATGCACACCATCAACTGATAAAAAAAAAAAAATCCTGCAAAATGTGACATGAAAAGCCAACCATGAATCAATAGAAGGTTAAGAAGAGCTATGTTGGTCATGTGACCTCTTCATTTTTTTTTTTTTTTTTTTTTTTAATGGAATCGTTAATTGCTGATGTAACCAGAAAAGGGCTTCACCTCACTTGCCAAAAGGTGAGGAAGACTCATTGATTGAAGCTAATGTGTTTCACTTGAAAATGGGCGGAAACAGGGAGCAGGAGAAGGAAGAAGGACAGAGCATTTCTCCCAAAGTGTTCATCCTCCCATGACAATCTCTCACGTTCATTTTGAAAGGAGATGCGACGTCGCCATGGCACGCGTTAAGTCAGAAAAGTACTGACACACTATGGGGAAGAATCCCTGAAACACTATATTAAAATATGTACAGGTCACATTACAAATACATCAAGTTGTAGATATAAATGCTACCAAAAAAAATAAATTCTCAGTCGAATTGCACCTGATGTCATTGTTAGCAAAGCAAAGACCTTTCGATAATACAGTATGAAGGTGGAAAGATCATGGAACCACAACTAATCCCCCAGGCCAGGTGCATCACGCAAGACTTCACTCAAAGCTCTCTGACTAATGATATGGAAGGTAAGAGATTGAAGCCAGCAGTCAATTGAAAAGAGTCGCAGGACAAGCTGAAAGCAGCAGGAACAACAGTTACATGGAGAACAATAACCAATGAGCTGCACTACAATCACCTCGTGCAAAGTTCCTCTGCTAACAAAGAAGCACAGAGACGCTCGCCTAAAATTTGCACGCAAGCGTTTAGACAAATCGGAACATTTTTGGAACGAAAAAAAAAAGCTCTTTGGCAATAACTCAGCTCTTCACGTTTAGAGAAAGAAGGGTTATGCGTATGAGCCCATGAACACCCATTACCCACAGTGAAGCATGAAGGCGTGAGCTTCATGATATGGTGCTGCTTCAGTGCACGCAGTACTGGGGTATTACAGGTGCACGTCATTGAAGGAACCACGGATGGAGCAAAGGCGTGATGTACCGGGACATATTAGAGGAGAATTTAAATTCATCAGCCAAGAAATTGACAAGATGGAGAAGATGGACGTTTCATCAAGCATGCAGCCAAAAATAACCGGGTTCTAAAAAAGAAGGCGGACGTTCTTGCGTAGCCTGACTTTACTGATGGAGGGCTTTGAAATTTTCCTTTGAGTCCATTAGAAGGACCTTCAGCGGGATAATTTGCCGAGAAGAAAGGGCCAAAATTTAACCGCAATGCTGCAAAATTGTTCGAATTACGTCTTACTGGAGATGACCCGAAGCTGTAATCATGAACAACAGCTTCGCCAAGCAAACAGCAAAGCACTAATGTCAGTAATTTGTAGTGTCCAAATACTATTTTCCTTCTCAATTTTGTTTATCCTTAACGAATACATACTACATACTACACAATCCAGGTCAAAAGATGTTAACTTTTGTAGTAGCTTAACTTTTTTTTTTTTTTTTACTATATATACTGTATAGCACTTTAGGGTGTGCTGATGTAGGAACAACAAAAGTTACTGTGACCACCCTGACGATTATCCACTGAAGCATGAAGATCCAAGCATTCTTACGCTTCCTGAGTCCATGATAAATATAGAAACTACGTCCTCCAAACCACAAAAGCACGTCCACAATCAGATTGGTCAGTGGGTTTGGTGTTCGCTAATGGACGCCACTATTGCACCCTCGAGCAACTCACATGACCCTTCGGAGGGCATTTTCCATTTACATGTCAGTGTCTGTTGTTGTGTAGGACATAAAGACGTGGTAGAGAAATACATTTACTTTTACAGGCTCTTGGAGATCAATGGGTTGTGAGTTCAAAATCCCAGAGCTGCAAGTGTGACTGCGGGGTGGTTAACCACTGACGGCTTGGTGAATGGATTCCGCCGTACTTCTATGTTGTTATGGTTGAAACCTGAAATCTGCCACTTAAAATGATTTCAGAAATCTCCTGGGATTTTCCACACAGAACATTTTCTAGAGTTTACACAGAAAGGTGCAGAAAAAAAAAATCCATCCCATCCAGTTCTTTGGACAGAAACACTTCGTAGATGAAAGAGGTCAGAGGAGAATAGCCAGACTGGTTCAAGCTGTACAGTGATGCAAACACTCTTTGCAGCCGTGGTTAACAGAAAAGCATCTCAGAATGACTGTGAATGTCCTACAACAGCAGCAAGTTCCACTCCTGTCAGCCAAGAACACCGACTCTCATTAACCTGGTTTAGCACCAACAACCATATCATACTCTAACATATTGGAACGTAATATTTTATGCTGCAAAAACAAATATATTTGATTATTTAATATCTGTATACCCTTAAATGAGCCACCATGCCAAAGAGCGCGTGTAAGAGACAGGATGAGACAGGACGTGCGTTTGGTTGTTTTAATAAGGATACGTGTCTGGATGCTTTAACTGTTCACCTCCTGGGTCTTCCTGCCTTCTTATCACACTTATGAATACACACCCAAGCACAGAAGTGTGAATCGATGTTCATAATATACTGTACAGAGAGAAATTGTGTTTGTGTGTGTGTGTGTGTGTGTGTGTGTGTTTGATTAAAATCCAAAATCAGCAGCCGTAATGTCATGTTCTCTTTTACAGGAAGGCGAAAAGGTAATGAAAGAAAACATTTTTTTATTTATCCAGCTTTTTCCTCATACTGAGGAAACACGAGGACACACACACACACACACACACACACACACACACACACACACACTTTTTAAGGATGTGTGTACGTGTGCATGTTAGCCACTGGCTCTCACTGCACTGTTTCCAGGTCATTGATTTCCATTTTTTTTGGGGTAATTTAATTGCACTGAGAGATGAAAGTGCCCGAAAGAGCCATAATCCTTCACACACACACACACACACACACACACACACACACACACACACACACACACACACACACACACACACACACA
>CM075001.1:10966408-10980629 GCA_037576825.1 Pangasius krempfi
ATTTCTTCTTTCCGCCATTTTGTCCTCTGCTATAGAAACTCTTAAGCCTCTTAAAAGTCCTCCTCTCTGCTCTTAACAATTATTACCTTAGGAGCTGTTTTTAGGGCCGAGATGTTTACTAAGATTTAGTCCTAAATTTAAGGAGAAATTCTAAGAAAACGTCATAATTCTAAGACTTTTCTTAGAATTTCGTCACTAGGAGCAACTTTTAGGCTCAGGAAGCTTTGTGAATACGGGCCCTGGACTTTAACTTGGTCACTGTGGAGCGTTCAGCTTTTTGTTGTTTGATCACTCGTGTGTTGCTGTGGCCTTGTGTTTGGGCTCACTGTCCTGTTGAAAAGTAAAGTTTCTCCCAAGCTTCTTCTTCTTTTTTTTTTTTTTTTTATCAGACTGAAGCAGGTTCTCTTGTAACACCCTGCTGTATTGTTGAAAGAAACCTAAAGAAGTTGAGGATTTGTACTAGGTGCTGTGACGTGTGAAGATATGAGGATTGTCACTGTGGAGGAATCTGACATTCAGCAATAAATTGTCTCTCTCCCGTCCTCCCTCTTTTTCCTCCTGTCCCACAGAGAGAGGAATCCCGCTCATCCCGCTCATCCCATTCATCCCATTCATCCCGTCATGGACCTCTTGTTTGTAGAGGAATCTGCGGGGTTAATGATGAGCACTTTGTTTCTCGAGAGGTCACCGCCAGGGCCGTCAATCAGATCACCGAGTCGCTCATCGACGAATAATTAGCAGGATGGACAGAGCTGCTTTCACAGGACTGACCATCGATCAGCTGAGAGACGAGAGAGAGAGAGAGAGAGAGAGAGAGAGAGAGAGAGAGAGAGAAAGAGAGAGTAAAGAGAGACTGTGTCACTGTGTTAACAGCTCACACACACACTAAGTAAAATTCGAGTGTGAAAGCACAGTGGCGTCGCACCCAGCTGTCAATCAAACTGCTTTTAGACGATTTGATAAATTCTCTCAAACCTCCAGAGAGAGAAAGAAAGAGAGAAAGAAAGAAAGAAAGAAAGAAAGAAAGAGAGAGATCCTCAGTACGTGTTTGTGTGTGTGAGAGAGAGAGACATCCGTGAGTGTTTATATGATGTAAAATTAAAAAAAAAAAAGACGTGAAAGAGGGTATTAATATACATTTAAATTTCATACAAAGTATTTTTTAAAAAGCTAGTGTTTAACCTTTTAACTCCCAGAAGCTGTAGACGAGTCCAAACACTCCACACTTTCGTAACTACACACACAATGACTGAATAATGTTCTTTAAAATCAAGAACCAAATGTTAACTCTTTATGTTAACAAATTAGTGACTAAAACATGAGCCAAAAACTTGCTAGCTAAATGTTTCATAGTTAAAAGTCTCTGCCTGAAAAACTGCGTGATTTAAGAGCTGTGATTTAATTCAGGCTACGTGATTTCAGTTTTCTCAGTTCATGCTACAACGCGAAAACAGCGTTTTCATATTTATTCACTTGGGAAAGCGTTTTCGAAAAGCTCCGTTTTTGCTGGACAGAAGCGCCACCTCAGTGTGGACGGAAGGCCAAAACGTAGAGAAAAAGATTTTTCCGGATTAATGTGGATGTAGCCTTAGTATGTTGACGTATTTCCTTGTGAGACAGGAAGCGTTGAAGCGCTTGACTGATTCACGCAACAGCCAATAGTGTTCGAGATACACATACACCAAACCCCTGCTAAATCTAAACAAAATATGGAAAACAGTGAAAATTTAACAAGAGCTCTTTTTTTTAAGTTGTGCGAGATTTGCATAAACCACATCAGCATATCTGTATGACAACACAGAACACCTGGATGGGGTTCGAGGGAACAATTTTGGGCAACATCGCTTTTTTTGGCTGTGTGTGTGTATAAAAGCAGTCGTGTCTGGAGAAGCACTGCATGCGTACACGTCTGATTCTCACACGTGATACGAATCTTCAGAATCACCTACTGTAGCTACATTAGACACCGGTCATGACTGACGGACTTCTCATGACTACATCGAAGGCTTGTGTGATATAACGATTTAATCATTCCTATGATGTTACACTGCCACGACATCCAGTGACCCCAGTTTACTCGAAATATAGTACATTAATAATTGTGCAAGTTCACCATTTAACTCTTGACTTTACTCTTTTTAAACAGCAAGGATGCATCTCGATTTTTTTTTTTTTTTTTTTTTTGCATTTTGCATTTACTACTAAATACCTTGTTAAGTTTCATTTTTAAACATTCATACAGACTGTGGATAAGCTAACTGCTCTTCTCCAAGCCATGTGTAGGGCTATAGACAAATATAGACAAATATAGACAAACTAAATCTATTGGATGAGATTTAGTCAAGACTGAGTCTTATGGGGGTTGAGACCAAAATCATCAAATCCTTTTCCTTTTCTGAATTACTTCTTGTCAAACTGTGTGCATGTGAAAGAAAAAACAACAGAAACGTTATTTTTACAAACTCTCGAACAACATCAAGACCAGATTTAGTGAGACCAATGCCCAAGATCGAGACAAGTCCAAGTACATACCGCAAATAAATCCAAGACAAGTAAGAAAACATCTCGAGACCGGACACGAGCTGTAGTCTAACACTGGGAAATCTAGCCGAATGTCTCAGCTTTCAGACACCTAGCATTAGTAGTGCTGAATGCTGAAAGCAAACAGAAATGAATCAGGAAGAAAATGGCCAATACTGTGCAAAAGAAAAAAGATAATAACTTTAGAAATCTTCCGGATCACCTAGACGTGCTTTACGTGCCGTGGCGATTTCAGAGTGGATTTACACGTACACGCAACAGCGCCTGCTCCGCGGCTTCAGGCTTTATTTTTCTTTTTATTCCGCTCTGGATGATGATCAAATCATTAATCACATTAATCACAATCATGGACAAATCGATATCGCACAAGCCTAGAGTGTTGTAAGAGATATTGGTGCTTGTTGTGATATTGAGTGAAAAATCACACCCAGCGGTAACTGACTTGCCGTGACGCCTGTCTTCTGTCTGCTAGCAGTGCGCTGAGATTTAACACTGACACAGAGGAGGATATAAGAACAAGAGTGTGTGTGACAGCACCGGGAAATCGAGAAACGACTCTGTGATCAGTCAGACCGCTAGTGACAAATACCACACGCGAGAATCAGACGTGTACGCATGCAGAGCTTCTCCAGACACGGCCGCTTTTATACACACGCACACACACACACACACACACAGGACGTATATCCACTTTCATGCATATTTACATTAGGATGATTTTTATCCATGTTTCCTGTTTATACTCAGTAAGACACTCACTCGTCCCCAGCGCTCTCTGAGTGGCTGTATTGTATCAGCTCCACTTTCTGACTTGACTGTTAAGCTAAGCTGAAGTAAATTGTTAGCATGCTGCTGCAAAACCTCACTCGAGAGGTGACACTGCTTGACTAGTCACATCCTTCGTGTCTCATTTAACAACAAAGAAACCTCAACCTTATTTAATATCACTCGCTATTTTTGTTTTAACTTACCCTATACCTGATTCCTAACTAGCGGCAGCTGTTTTTCTGCCGTTGAACGCGACTACGCTGTAACTAGCTAGATAAACGGCTAACTAGCAAGTAATTGTTTGGTATATTAGCCAACAACTTGCTAGCTAAATGTTTCCTGGTTAAAGTGAGCTAGCCACTGCAGCTACCTGATTCCGCTAATTAGCAAGTGATCCATAGCAGGAAAATGCATCATTAGCAAGGTAATTTTATCCATGAAATAATTTCCTTCAAATATTAGAGTATGGAAATGAAGCGAATTGATCACATGACTCAAGAATTTTCTTTTCTCGCAGATGTGTTTTGCTGAGGAAGGTTTGGAAAATCTGTTACTTGTCACTAAATTTAGTTTACTTGTTGTTTTACATGCTTAAACATTTCCACTACAGTTTTTCACTAAAGTCAGACTCAACGCAAACGCAGGTCGATGAAAAGCCGCTTCAGTGTTGGATGTGAAAGCTGTGAGCTGGAGCGGAGCGGAGAGAATGAGAGAGAGAAAGAGAGAGAGAGAGAGAGAGAGAGAGAGAGAGAGAGAACGGACTCGTCTGCCGTCCCTGAGGACTGACTGGACCTCTGATCTAATTTACTAACATCTACTCTCTGCGGCGAGTCCATGAAATGGAACATAACTCATCCTGTATCTGTGTCTCCTCAATCAGAGAGAGAGAGAGAGAGAGACAGAGAGAGTGAGAGAGAGAGAGAGAGAGAGAGAGAGAGAGAGAGAGAGAGAATCGAGGACGAGAGCTGGATATAGAATTGAACTAAGGAGACAAAAACCTCTTTTTCTTAGGAGCCTGAAAAAATGTCTCCCTCTCTCTACTTCTCTCTGTTGTCCTCTCTGTCTGTCTATCTTTCTGTCTTTCTCTCTCTCTCTGTCCCTGTCTGTCTGTCTCTGTCTCTCTCTCTCTCTCTCGATTTCTGTCTCCCTCTCTCAGTCTTTCTCTCTTTCTCTCCCTCGTCTCTCGCTCATTTTCTGTCTTCCTCTCTCTGTGTCTGTTTCTCTCTCTCACTCTGTCCTTCTCACTCTCTATCTTTCTCTCTGTGTCTCTTTCTTTCTGTCCCTCATTGGCTCTATACCTCTCTCGATCCCTCTCTTTCTCTGTCTCTCTTTTGTCTCACGTTCTTTCTCTCTCTCTGTCTCTCTCTTTGTTCCTCTGTCTCTCTCTGTCTCTTTGTATCTGTATTTGTTTCTCTGTTTCTCTCTGTCTCTCTCTCTCTCTCTCTCTCTCTCTCTCTCTCTCTCTCTGTGTATGACCTCTCCTCCCTATGCTGCATTAATCTGCTGAGGGTAATAAATCACCGCTGACAGGACGGCTCGCGCTGCTGCTGCTCCCATCGTTTGTTTAAATCCGCATACTTTCCAGACCTGCCATAACTCAGCGACAGAGCTGACACACAGCAGCTACACCACTTTACTCCACATTTACACTCGCTCCCAGCCGTCTCTCCCTCTTCTCTTCATCTTCTACGCCCCTTAAACCTGACTTTTCCCTCTCAGCCGGAAGAGAAATCAGAACTGAACTGAGATCAGTAACAACACCACTGTGTTTTTATAGCAGGAAATAATGAACAATGCAACTTTAAATAAAGTCTTACTTTAATAATATTATTATTATTATTTTAATTCAGCCGCATCACTTGAGACCATGTTGCATTGCTTGCATTTAAACATTTCCCCTTTAATGTTTCAAACAGGAATTTTTATTTATTTATTTTTCCTCTTGTAAATCTGTCACAGCTTTTTGCGATGATGTAGTGAACACGTTTTTTGGTCTGTCCGAATTTAACGTAAAACATATTATGCATGGGATGATAATTGAAGACGAGTTCTGAATTAGTCATAATTTTTATTATTTTTAAATTAATCACTAAATTTTTCATTCATAAAGTAAGGTATCTGAAAATTCTTCTATTTTTTTTTTTTAATTTTACATATTTCATAAGGAGCTCTCTCACTATTTCACATCCTTTCAATATATAAAAACAGAAATGATCAAAAATCACATCCATGCAGTGGATATTTTGTAAACCCTAGCATTCAAACATGTTTAGGAGTTTGTAGTAAATGAGGACATTGAACTCTCACAAACATGAAAAAGAAATAAAAAATTAATTTTACGGATTTATCTAGATTATTGGGCGTAGTGGAAGTTTTATTACATCTTATAAGACCATAAAAAAGACAATAATTGGGTTTGTAGACACGATGTTACTGTTAATATGGATTAAAGCAGCATGGACCACTGGATGAATTAAAATATGGAAATATAAATAGTTTTATGATGTAAAATTTTCAGTGGACATCCAATAAATCTGTCTTTACGCGCTATCAGAAATAGAATAAAATATTTCTCCCAAAACCTGCACACGAGAGTCCGTTATTATAATATAACAAAATAAGTAGCAAAATATGGAATAAAACACTTCGGGTTGTGCCGTTATAGAAAGATAATCAATAACAAAGTTGTTTATTTCCCAATAACATCACATCCTGAAATGTTTTATTCCTCTTACACCACAGCGATTTGCAAAGCAATCAAAGAACGATACATCACACGTTTAATATCGTCCACGCAACACGTCAGTTCCTGTTCTCGCTTACGTTAGAGCAGCTACAAACAGTCGTTCCTTCACCAGCCTCTCGTCTTTCTCTCTTGAAGTCACGGAAACGAGAACATTAATATAAACCTGTGATTTGCGGCTGCACTACTGTCAGAAAATGAATCAACACCTTACAGCCTGACCAATCAGAATCCAGAATTCCACAGCGCTGTGACATCACTAGCTAACATCGGAGGAGCAACTGAGCGCTACGTCTGCGTAATTTCAGCGGTGCAAGGGGAAAACAGAACCCTTCACCCAGAAGGGGGCGCTGCTCTGATCCTCCAGTGCTTTTATAAACTGATCCTCTATCAGTTTTATTTCCTTCCCGCCCACAGCTGAGCGTGCGTGTTGCTGCAGAAGCAGCTGATCCGGGATCAGTGAGGCCGCGCGCCGGCTGGAAGTCGGAGATGGAAAGCAGATGGCCGTGTGCTGAAGGCTGTTCGATCCGGGAGAGAGACTCCTTATTCCCCTTCATCCATCATTCAGAGAGAGAGAGAGAGAGAGAGAGAGAGAGAGAGAGAGAGAGGAAAGAGTGTGTAATGTTTCACATCGGGCATCTGGGCTTTCTCAGAACCCAAACCCCTGGGGCGGGCACACACACACACACACACACACACACACACACACACACACACACACTTGGGCTGGTGGGATGGAGAACATTCACACTCGTGTTCCTTAATTAGTGGCTTTATTCCTGTCAGTGATACACAGTGTGTTGTGTGTGTGCAAAAACAAAAACATTAACTTGTATCTCTCTTTCTTTCTCTGCCTCTCTCTCTTTTTGTCTCTTTCTTTCTGTCTATGTCTCTCATTCTCTCTCTGTCTCTCTCTTGTGTTGTTCATTTTCTCTCACTATCTGTCTATCTTTCCATCTCTCTTTTGTCTCTCTCTTTCTTTCTCTGTCTGTCTCTCCCAGTTGTCTCTCTCTTTCTGTCTGTCTGTCTCTTACTCTGTCCCTTTCACTGCCTCATTCTCTCCCTGTGTTTCTCTCTCTCTCTCTCTCTCTCTCTCTCTCTCTCTCTCTGACTCACTCTCTCTGACTCTCTCTCTCTCTTTTCTTATTCATCCTGCCATCCCTGTAGAAGTGTAATAAAAGAGAGAGAGACAGAGTGAGAGGTCGTGCGAGTAATGTAACTGACAGCTGAGGATCATTAATCATTGTCATGAATAAAAAGGACTCCATACACACACACACACACACACACACATGCGCGCACACACACACACGCGCGCACACACGCGCACACACGCGCACACATGCACACTCGCACACACACACGCGCACACACTCGGGTCTTTTAGGTCGTCAGGCCTTCCTGTTCTGCCAGTGTCAGCCTGCCCTGTTCACATTCATATTGTCAGTGTGTGTGTGTGTGTGTGTGTGTGTGTGTGTGTGTGTGTGTGTGTGTGCGTGTGTGACACTAATGTGAGGCTCCAGTTTTTTGACATACACACACACTGAGCTGACACACAGCAGGAGCTAGATTCACCGCATGTCACCATGCCCTCAATGAGAGGAGGAATCACACACACACACACACACACACACACACACTCTCTCTCTCTCTCTGTGTGTGTGTGTGTCTGCATCTTTTCGTGTCTTTATTTTGATCAGTGCTGTCTCGATGTTGTTCTCTGTGCTCTGTGTGTGTGTGTGTGTGTGTGTGTGTGTGTGTCTATATAAATCCCACTCAGTGTATTGTGTCAGCTCTGGAATTGTTTATGGCATCTTTCTCAGCTCAGATCAGCCTGTATATATACATAGATATAAATATATATATATATTCTATATGTCTATATATAATATCTATCTGGGATTCCGCTCTCACTTCATCTCTACCTGAAGAGAGTGATGCAGCGGCGCTTTAGTCTTTCAGTCTGTCCAGCTCTCTCACACTCTGCTCAAACACATCAGCTTCACTCTAACACCGCCGTCAGCGTCATCGCGCTCGTCATCTCACGACCGCTAACTTCTAAAGAAAATACAGCCCCAGCCAACAAATTAGCACCAGAATCGCTAATACATCATAAATATTTTAATAAAAACAAATGCATTATTTATCAGGATGGAGTTTTAATAAATAAATAAACACATTCGTACCTGCACGGGCAAAGAAACGTGACACAAGGTGACTTAGCAGTCATGATGAGCGTTGTAGCTTTGTCCTAGGTGAAACGGTTAACGTTTTAGCGTGGCGCTGTCACCATGGCAACGGTGTCCATCAGTCATAGAAGCATAGGTTGTTTCATGCTAACGCATATGTAAACGCAGCGTACATTTTCCCCCCTGCAGAACGTAAGGATCTCCTGTTATTTATATTTATACGGACGTATGTTTGCTCGAGCGTTCCTTTACTTGCTCGGCTGAAAGCCGTGACAGCGTGATGCGATTTTTTTTTTAAATTAATGATGAATGATAATCTGGTTCGAGCTAATCACAGTGCAAATGTAAATATTTGAAGTCGTGAAGCAGATATAAGAAACAGACCTGCTGAATAATCGTGCGATTTTTACTGCGGCTTTGAGAAACTGGGCACGGTTAGTGTAACAGGAGCGTGAGTGTACTCTGTAATTACTGAGTGTATGTATGGGTGGTCTGTGAGATCGTCCAGCCAGCACGACAACACACACACACACACACACACACACACACACTGTGTGAATTGAGTTATTATCATGGTTCGTACACATTTCGACTAATTGCAGCTGAGGATTGTGGGATTGTGGGATTAGTGTCTGCACCACAAGTGCGCACTTTGAGAACCCATGATGAATAACTCGTCATTTATAACGTAAATAGAGTATTTTTAATTTATGACATTGTCAAACTATATATTATGGTTTGTTTCACATAAATGTTTCACTCTGAGACTCTTTTTTTTTTTTTTTTTTTGAGAAAGTCTTTTTTTCCTTTCCTTTTCTTTCTTTTTTTTTTTTTTACACCCACCATCCTTATATCGAAAACAATACGGGCTTTGTTTTTAAGTAACATGTAAAGTTCTTTTTTTTTCTTCCCCCGAAACTATCAAAGCTGCTATTAAAAGAGTGTGAGAGAGAGAAAAAAAAAAAAGGGGATGGAAAGGAAAAGAAGAGGAAAACAAATCTGATGAAATTTTGCCATTAAAAAAAAGAAAGTCTGAGAAATACAGTACAAAAATGATGAACGTGAGCGGATCAACAAATCGAACGTGAGACTACTGTATGCGCAATATCTCTACGCTTCTAATAGTCTATTATTATTATTATTTCCACTCGTTAATATTCTTCGCACGGTCTTTTATCTGCGCTCACTGTTTACAGGTCGCTACTTTTGTACTACGTAAGAGTTCAGTATCAGATTTGCGCTGTGTCTGGGTCGGAGTGTGCGACTGTAGCGCATGAATTTCACTGTGTATAGATGCTTAAAGCACTCTTTATGCACATAGTAAGTAAGTAAGTAAGTAAGTAAGTAAGTAAGTAAGTTTTATTTATAAAGCACATTTAAATTCAGCATTACACTGACCAAAGTGCTGAACAAAACCAATACAACAAATTCTAAAATAGAATAAAAAAACAACAATAATATCAACAACAATGACAACAGTACACAATAAGTTTAAAGCCCGGAAAAGCAAGAGAATAAAACAGGAAGAGAAGAGGAACTCCTAATGTCAGGTGGCAACTGATTCCACAGACGTGGAGCAGCGACTGCAAAGGCTCTGTCTCCTTTTGATTTAAGTCGAGACCGAGGCACATGTAATAGAGCTTTATTAACCGACCTGAGGGACCTGGGCGTTGAATGCAAGTGAATAAGATCAGAAACATCAGATGGGGCTTGTTCATTAAGAGCTTTGAAAACAATAAGTAAAACTGAAGTCTAAAAAATACAGGAAGCCAATGAAGGGACGCTAAAACTGGTGAAATAGGATCGCGTTTTTTGGTGCCGGTTAACAGTCTAGAACCTCTGTACCTGAAAATCTGTAGCCATGCCAAAGACGTTTGAGGAACACCAATATATATATATATAAAACAAATTACAATAATCCGGGCGTGATGTGATAAAAGCATGAATGACTTTTTCCAGATCGTGAAAGGAAAGTGACGATTTAAGTCTGGAGATGATTCTCAGCTGATAATAACTGTTTTTAACAACTGAGCTCGTTTGTTTTTCAAGACAAAGCTCAGAGTCAAAGATAACACCTAGATTTTTTTGCAAGAGACCTAACCTATGGAGTGAGGTTTTCTAAGTTCCCAACAACCGAATTTCTGGTTTTAGAAGGACCTAAGAGAATGACCTCAGTTTTATCATTGTGGAGCTGCAGGAAGTTATTTGACAGCCAGCATTTTATTTCCTCCAGACAGTCAATGAGAGGCTGCAGAGACTCTCGAGATTTTAAAGGAAGATACAGCTGAGAATCATCTACATAAAAGTGAAAAGAGAATTTTATATTTCCTTATGATATTACCAAGTGGAAGCATATACAAATTAAAGAGCAACGGCCCCAGAACGGACCCCTGAGGGACTCCATAAAGAAAAGAGGCAGATGATCAGATAAACTGGCCAACAGACACTGAAAATGACCAGGAATTGAGATGACATGACAATAAACTTAAATCTTGAGTAGTAACAAATATGCTGAGGGGAAAAAAACTTTAAAAAAAAAGAAGAATTTTAAACACTGCACTCATTATGAGTATTATAATTATTATCATTATTATTATGACTACACTATATTTTGGAAGTGTATTTTTTTAAAATAAAAAAACTGCTAGCTTAAACTAAAAAAAAACTGTAGTTCAATATAGCAATAATCAGTCTGTCATTTAAACCTGATATTTCCCTGGAAATTTTTTTTTTTAAAAGAGATAGATAGATATTAATTTCTGTAAATAAACCAGTAGCCATGTTTGCTAGTTTGGTTCATTTTTATGCTAGATATTAAATTGCGTGATTAAAAACAGCATGTAGGCCATGTTTGCTAGCAAGTTAGCTAACATAGTGTAAAAATATTGTAATTGTGTTAGGCTAAGATTTAATTGAAGCCCTGTCCCTTGTTGAGCCAGAGACAAGTAAGCTAAATAAATAAATAAATAAATAAATAAATAAATAAATAAAAACTTTTTTCAATATTTAATTTCTGCAAATTTTATAAAAGCAAATTTTCTTATGCACCAATTCAAATTTACATAAAAGAAACTACTGCAGAGCTCGGATCTGACACCAGATGATGTAATAACTCGAAGTTACACAGCAACACACACACACACACACACACACACACACACACACAGACACTCTTTATCTCTCTCTCATACACACACACACACACACACACACACACACACACACACACTTCTGCATGAATGATCCTAATGCCCCCCTGTTGCGCCGCACCAGGCTTTTACACGTCTTATCTTTGGGTGAGAATAATCAGGTTAAACTCTGTGTGTGTGTGTGTATGAGAGAGAGATAAAGAGTGTGTGTGTGTGTGTGTGTTTAAGCTTTCATTGCTTGCAAGGGCTAAATCTCATCACACACACACACACACACACACACAGGCCTTATCTGCTCTCTGTCTGCTTGTCTGACACACCGGGAAATTGCATTGTAGGGACAGAGGACGAGGAGGAAGCTGTGACAGCGGCTTTCTTGTACACACACACATACACACACACACACACACACACACACACACACTGGTCCTCTCAGTTGATTTGACAGCCTCTTTGATTTATGACTGTAATTCCCCATAGCAGACGAGAGCTGCACTCATAACTGAGTGTGTATTACAGAGACGTCTCCGAGTCCAGCGTGACCGATCATCACATCCACACTGTCCACTGTGAGAGAGAGAGAGAGGGACAGAGAGAGAGAGAGAGAGAGAGAGAGAGAGAGAGAGGGGGACAGAGAATGAGAGAAACATACAGAGACAGACAGAAAAAGAGAGACAGAGAGATATAGAGGCAGAGGGACAGACAAAGACAGACATGAGTGAGACAGGCTGAGAGAAAGACAGACAAACAGCAAAAGAGAGAAACAGAGAGACACGACATCCTGACAGAGAATGACAACCACAAATAGAGAGAGAGAGTGAGAGAGAGGGAGAGAGAGAGTGTGAGACAGAAAAAGACAGAGAGAGAGAGAGAGAGAGAGAGAGAGACAAAAAAAGACAGCGAGAGATACATAAATTAGCAGACATAAAGAAAGATTAAGAGAGCGAGAGAGAGAGACACATAGAGACAGACAGAAAGGCAGTGAGAGAGAGAGCGAGAGAGAGAGAGAAAGAGAGACAGAAAAAGAAAGAGATACAGAAAGAGAGAGAAAAAGAAAGTAATACAAAGATTAACAGATATAAAGAAAGATTAAGAGAAGCAGCAAGTAAATAAATAAATAAATGAATGAATGAATGAATGAATGAATGAATGAATGAATGAATAAATAAATAAATAAATGAATGAATGAATAAATTAATGAATGAATGAATGCATTCCTCTTTTACACCAAATTTAAATTACTGACACCACAAATATAGCTGATTATAGCTAACAGTTAATTAATCATAATTCCTTCTTTCTAACAACTTTTTAAAGCTCCTTACTTACGTATTGGAGTGAGACTTTATTATCATCCGCATCACTTCCTGCTTTCGATTACAATCCCACCGCCGATCTTTGAGAGGCGGAGCCTAGAGGTGGGGCGGAGTTACACCAAACTGCACCTGAGGAAAAAAGTGATTCAGGTTGTACAAAATGGCCGCCACCACAGCTCCATGGTTTATGTGTTTGTCCTGAAACACTGGACACCTGAATGTGGTGGAGATTTTGGGTGAGAAAAACAGCTATTATTTGTTAGCGACATAAAACTTGTAGCTCAAAGATTTGATGTTTGTTCTCAAACTGACTCTCAGACTCAAACTGTTGGTCCTGAGTTTATCATGACAGGAAGTTAAACGGGAGGACAATCATTTGGCGACACACTAAATTTTCACAATTTTATTTAAATATAGTCATAGCGTATTAAGTTTGTTTCTGCTTTGTAGCTATGAGGCTAATGTAGCTAACATTCATCTCAAAATAAATTTCACTTAACTCTAAAGATATTTATGCAGTTTGTAGAAAGCAGAAATGATCTTATATGTACATTCTAGCACTTAAAAGTTAGATTAAAGGGCAACATGCTAGATACACAAGGTACAACATACTAAACTAGCACAGAGCTAAAATATCCAAAGTATAAGACTAGCATACACTGCAGAACCAGCTGCCATTTTAAATCCACTGCAAAACCAGCTGCCATTTTTAAATCCACTGTACAATGCAGCTGTCATTTATAAATTCACTATAAGACCAGCTTCCAGTTTTAAAACTTACCTTAATTTTTCATTTGTTTACATGTTAAAGTCTGGTTTAGCATCAATAAATGAGCTTTTAAAATGTTCTTGGTCATAATAGTAGGCGGTTCTTAGCTTTTAAGCATTCTTTCATAATACTTATGAAACTTGGTGAATAAAGCTGGTTATTTGCTGCTAACATGTTAGCATAACCAGCTAGCTAGCCAATTCGAAATAGAAAACCTTTGCTAATATTTGCTAGCAAACTTTCTCAAATGCTGCAGTGTATATTTTTGTGTTTTATCTGGTGTCTTTTTTTGAACAGAACCTGGAACTTAAAAGGGCCACAGAGGGAGATGAAAGTGGGGCCCACAATCTGTTGTCCTGTCTGTTGGCACGTCATTTACTGCACACACACACACACACACACACACCTCTTCTGTCTCTCTGAGAGTGTTACTGGTGCTGATGGAGCCAAAGACTTTATAACAGCCTCATAAAGCAGTGGAGAGCATGCAGTAATATACACTGACTCACAGTGTGAGGTTTTAATAACCTCTGCTCACTACGCTAGTCTTAAACTTTGGATATTTTAGCACTATGCTAGCCTTGTGTATAAGCTATATGCTAGTCCTGTACTTTGTGCTGTATATTTTAGCTCTGTGCTAGTCTTATACTTTGGATATTTAAGCTCTACACTGTAAAACAAGCTGCCATTTTGGATTTTAAAATGGCAGCTGGTTTTGGAGTGGACTTTAAAATGGCAGCTGTGTG
>CM075001.1:10980639-11022369 GCA_037576825.1 Pangasius krempfi
ACTGTAAAACAAGCTGCCATTTTGGATTTTAAAATGGCAGCTGGTTTTGGAGTGGACTTTAAAATGGCAGCTGTGTGTAGAGTAAATTTTAAAATGGCAGCAGGGTTTGGAGTGGATTCAAATAGATGTTTAAACTCTATGCTAGTTTTATCCTTTGGATATTTTAGCTCGATGCTATTCTTATCCTTTGGATATTTAAGCTCTATACTGTAAAACAAGCTGCCATTTTGGATTTTAAAATGGCAGCTGGTTTTGGAGTGGACTTTAAAATGGCAGCTGTGTGTAGAGTAAATTTTAAAATGGCAGCAGGGTTTGGAGTGGATTCAAATAGATGTTTAAACTCTATGCTAGTTTTATCCTTTGAATATTTAGGCTCTATACTGTAAAACAAGCTGCCATTTTGGATTTTAAAATGGCAACTGGTTTTGCAGTGGATTTAAAAATGGCAGTTGTTTTTGAAGTGGATTTGAAATGGCAGCTGGGTGTGCAGTAAATTTTAAAACGACAGCAGGATGTGCAATTTATTTTAAAATGACAGCAGGGTTTGCAGTGTATTTAAAAATGGTAGCTGGTTTTGGAGTGGATTCAAATATGGCAGCTGGTTTTCCAGCTGTTTCGGGGATGCTGAGAACTCTCTCTCTCTCTCTCTCTCTCTCTCTCTCTGTCTGTCTCTCTCTCTCTTTTTGCTCTCTTTTTTCCTCTACCCCGTGTCTCGCTGCAGTTCTTCTCCGTCCTCGGCGGGCCGCAGTATTGATAGGGTAATTCAGTCCTGATGAACGACCCAATAATCGCGAGACAGTTGAAATACATCACACACTGATCAATACACACACACACACACACACAGAGGAAGATCATTATTCTGCAGTAGCACATCCTCCATTAGAACAATGGCCACACACACACACACACACACAGAGGACGTAGAGGAGAAAGATATCCTGTTTCTAGTGTATGTCGCTCGGATGACTGATGAAGGGTCCGGTGTTCCCTGTCGTACTTAAACAAAAAGGTGGCCGCTAATGGCCTTTTTGTGCTTCTAGCCAAGCTGTAGCTCAGCAGAAGAAGATGAAGGGCTTTGTACTTTCAGATATTTCATGCTTGCAGCAAATTAACGCTGATCTGGCAGTGCAGTCGTGTTGCTAAGCTCAGAGTGATGCTAGGCTAAGCCAGAGCTATGCTAGCTGATGTATAATGACTGACAGAAGTGTTATTTTTTTAAACCTTGTAGCTAGCTAACACTACTGAGAGATCTAATGTGAGCTAGCCACATTCCATAACTAGCTAGCTAGCTAAACAGGTGTCAGAAAACAGCAATCATCATTTTTTTCCACAAGTTTCTCACAAATCACAGACAACTTACAACATGTGGAATTTATCGGTCAAAGGTAAAGCTTCAGGAACTCGTTTTTATACATTTTCAGTGATACTTTTCCTACAAGCTGCAGCAACCGGGGAACATCCGGCGTTACCCAGAAACTAGCTATCTAGCTATAACTAGCTATAAACACAGATTTTTCTCTTTATTAATTAAGCAGAGTTTGCTTAATGACCAGGTCTAATTTTTTCAAAGAATGTGATGAGACACACATGACAATTGCGTTTAAATTAGCATGCTTAAAAACTAGCATTATCTAGCATATTTAGGGAACAGCAATAACTGAGAAAGCTTTAACTTACGTGGTAAATTTGAGTATATTCTTATTGAATTGCCTTCATACTAATATTACACAAATATTAGCCAGCTAGCTAGATATTATTTACTGTGTGTGTGTGTGTGTGTGTGTGTGTGTGTAGTTTCCAATGTATACAAAATAACAAGCAAGCTAGTACACAACTTTGTATATATGTCAGAGTTGATTTAAGTCTGAATTAATTTAAGAAAAATTGCGTTTACAGACAGACCTAGCAAAAATGCTACGTCACAGCTAAATCTGGTAATTTTGGCTTAACCTAAAACAGCATATAGTGCTCTTTTAATGGAATACAAGCCTGTTGAAAGTGAAATAAATTACACGAAAAGTCAAATGTCTTAAAGATTTGTTTTAATAAATGGGCTGACATGCTTAGAACAATACGTTATTGTATAAAACCCGCCATCTCCACTGAAAACGTTCCACGATTCATCTACTCTCGGCCGTTCCTACATCCATCTGTTGGAACAGTTACGGTTAGAGACGGAGAGAGAGAGAGAGAGAGAGAGAGAGAGTGTAGAGTGTGTGGTGTGGTGTGGTGTGGAAAGAAAGCAAAGGAGCAGAAAAGACAAGATGAACGAATAGACGGAGGGAACAGACGGCGAGAGAGAGACTTTGTCATGCTGATCGCAATAAGCTGTAGGTAGCGAGTCTTAGGGAAAGTGATTTATTGCGGCTGTCCACCGCGAGCAAGCACTCTGTCTCCTCTAGCATGGAGGATGAATGGGCCGCTGTCATCCCAGCCAGAACACACACACACACACACACACACACACACACACACACACTTTCTTTTCTGTTCTTTCTCCTGAACTTGTGATCCCATTTCCTTCGCACACACAGACCGTCTCCCAGAAACACTCGACGCTCGCACGGCAAATCTGGAACAGATCAGTACCGTATCCTGTAATCGCCGATGTCACTGTTGACGCGCTAATAGACATTTTAATGCCGTGGTTATTAGCGTAAATCCCCCCCTCCCCAGTTTCCAGTTCCGGCTCAAGTACCGTTTCCTCCGGGAGTTTTCCGACAACCTCCGGATGACCCTACAGTAACCTGACGCAAATTCTGACCCTGCTGTACTTCAGTTATCGCACCTTATCCACTGTGTAGCAGTTTATTTTTAACAGAACGGCAGCCATTTTTTAGTTTGCGTCGTTTAAATCGTCTTTAATTCACATGCTTGTTCACACTAGAGATCGACGGACCAACAAGTGACCTTTAACATCTGTGTGAGTTTGAGGTTATAGATATGGAAAAAAAAAACAGTATTAAATTCTTCAATTCACGAGCCGAATCAATTAAATTCTCTCTTAAATTATTCAAAATCAATGTTTTCTTGTTTCAGGCAGAAGACATCACGGTATGAGACAATTGAATCGATTCGAGTCTAAAAGTCTTAAACAATTCTGAATTGATGCATAAAACATCACAATATGATCAGAATCATTTTAGAGAGAATTGAATCAATTTGAGTCTTTTAAATGATTCTGAATCGATGCGCAAAACATCACAACATATTCAGAATCCTTTAAGAGAAAATCGAATGAATCTGATTCACTCAAACAATTCTGTATCGACAATCACAAACCATTATTAATTTTTTATCAGAATTGTTTAACTGAATAATAATAATAATAATAATAATAATAGAATTGAATGATTCTGAATCAATTCTCAAGACTTCACAATATACTGAGAGTCATTTAAGAGAGAACTGAATTGATTCGAGTCTAAACCATTTTGAATCAATGCACAAAACATCACAATATAACCAAATCATCTGGAGTCCCTCTGATATGATTCTGAATCAATGCACAAGACACCGCAATATATCCAGAATCCTTTAAAAGTAAAATAAATAAACGTAATCGGAATTGTTTAAGCGATAATCGAATTGACTCGGTTCTCTCGTAAAACGATTCCGAATCGGTGCACGAAACAGCTTAATATAATCACTCTAACTTTTTAATTAACGTGTTAACCATGATCTCTGAAGAAAATGAAACACTAGAAGTACTTAAAGGATTTGGTATTTATGTGTTATGTAATGTTATAATGACTTTATAATGCTATATATACTGCCAGGGACAGAGTGAACATTAGCAGCAATGCTAATGCTAAATTTCTTCTTCACTATTTATATTCACTACATAGTGTATAACATAATGCCTTTGTAGTACCCTATGTAGTGCACTAGACATATGTTTATTATAAATTTATGACTCTGAACTGATCGCATGGAGCCTAATATACAAATTTCAAACAACTTACTCATTTTTATTTTTTTTAATTTAGTGAATTAATACCCAATAAATGTCATGCGTTTATTCAGAGGCTTTTTGCGTATCAGGTGACACAAGAGACTTTGAATTGATCTCTTTTTAAAGATTTACGCTAAGCAACTAAATGTAGATCATTAGATATTATGTGAATTGTTTTCCTCTGAATATGTAAATATTCCAAAAAAAATAAAATTCACCAATAGCCGGCTTTAGCTGAAGTGAAGTTAGTTCAGTTTTTTTAATCTTTGGCTAACCGAAGAAACCAAAAATGACGATCACAAATAAAAAGTGCGATTAATCAGGCATCATGTTAGTGTTTGTTATATCAGTCCAGGCGATGACTCGGTGATAAACAGCATCATTTCTAAGTGAAAGTTGCTGTGAAGTGTTTTTTTTTTTACAAACATGCTCGTCTATATTTTATAGAACCAAATCAATACCGAAGTACTGTGTAGCTACATAACGCCGTCCTACGCAAACGTGGGAGCAACGGCTGATGGTCGCAGGAAAGCGATAACGTTAGCAAGCGGAGAAAGAGGAGACGTGATGACGTGAGGCGATTGATGAAAAATCTACGATCGGCGATTTTGGCGCTTTAGAGCTGGCGTGTGTTCCTGTTTGTCCATGACGGTGGACGTTTGGACGTATCTTCCGTCCGTCATTCCTTCACTTCAGCATCAGTATCAGTGCGTGTGTCTGTTTCCTCAGAAGAACACCTCATGTTTTGCCTCCTGCTTTCCTTTCGTCCAGATAAGGAAGGACGAGAGGGCGTGACCTCTGAACGACCTTCTGACCTAAAACATCAGTTTCCTTATCGCGTCACAGGGACTGCTGTCATGCCTGCAGGGGGAAAAAACAAAAAAACAACAACCATCAAGCAGCTCTGAAACATACACTAGATATTTTTTCATTTTAGCATTTATCTAATTATATTTATGATTTGTTTTTATGCTATATTATACACAGTATATTTCTATTAATTTATTTGTTTTTATTTCTCCACTCTTCTACGTTCGTTTGCACTTTTTATTTTAACATCATGTTTAATTTTCCCTTATTTTATTCATATTAAAGCCTGATTATTATGCTTCTTTTTTTTTTTTTAATTATACTTTAACTTTTTTTTTTTTTTTTGCATTTTTATTCTACTTCTACTATTTTTGTCTTGTTCCTTATTTAATTTTTTTTAAATTTTCTAATAATCTCTTCACTTCTCTTCACATCTCTCTGAATTACATTTTAAAATGTGTGAAAGTCTGAAAAGTTTATTATTATTACTGCTATTATTTAACATTTACATCCCACTTTTATGGTACTGTTTAATTAAAAATATTGTTTCATCTTTTTTTTTCTTTCTTGTCTTTTTTTTATTTATTTGGCTTTACTCCTCTTTTAGCCCTGCAGTCCATGCAGAGTTCACGACTAACTAATCTTCTTCTTTACAGATTTCTGTGCCCTGAAATTTAACATCATTCTGGCAGAATGGAAAAAAAAAAAAAAAATCTCACAATGTAAAATAAAACCCAAAGCCCACGGAAATTTGTTCCAAATTAAATGTTAGGAAAAATTTCTCACCATCATGGACTCAGATGTAGTGAAATATATTTTTTTAATACTTATTTTATTTATTAACCAGAGCTTGGCATCCCTCCTCTAATCGAGCCCTGGCTGTTAGTATGATATAAAATCTTTAATCTCCTGTTCTGGTTGTTTTTAACAGTTTCACTCAGCCGAGTGTAGCTCTGTGTGTGTGTGTGTGTGTGTGTGTGTGCGCGCGCGTGTGTGTGTGTGTGCGCGCGCGTGTGTGTGTGTGTGCGCGCGCGTGTGTGTGTGTGTGCGCGCGCGCGTGTGTGTGTGTGCGCGCGCGTGTGTGTGTTTGTAAGCAGATGGTGTGTTAATAGTGTTGAATATAATCTGCAGGAATGAAATATACCCGCTTGCTCAGTTTTATGGCCAACGCATTGCTCCTTGGGGAATAAATATCCGGCTTGGTGTTTAAAAAAAAAAAAAAAAAAAGTCTGCTAACACTGTGGTCGTGCTGCGACTAAAAAACCACTAAAACACTCAGAACATCTGACTTTTGGCCTTAATGACTGCAAAAGCTGACATCTTGTGTGACGGCAGGTGAAAATATCTAGTATCTTCAAATATATTTCCTCTTCTGAGATACTAAACCAAATATAAGTTTATTAACCCAATTTCTAGATATTTTTACTAATTACACACTCGAAATGGTCTCGTTCTATTGGCCAATAATTGTTCTAATTTTAAGGATTTCTTTCTAGAAAGAAACAGAATAAGAAAAATTAAAGGTTAAATGTGTAAAAGCATCTAAAACACGCTGAACAAGCTCAGATTTGATTTATAATAATCTCATAATAAGAGATATTGGCTCATTTTGCATGTATTCAAGATATTTTCTTATCTTCATTTTTTATTATTATTATTATTATTATTATTATTATCATTAGCTTTTTTAAATACATATTTACAAAGCAGTGCTGTAAATGCAGGACTTCAGGTTCCTCTATCAACGTTAAAAACAAGGTTTATTTTGGCAGTGATGCTCTAACAAAGAGGTTTGATTTACTGTCGTTAATCCAGCGTGGTCGAACTACACCTTATCAAACTACACCTTATCAAACTACACCTTATCAAACTTCACCTTATCGAACTACACCTTTAATCCAGCGTAACTGAACTACTCCTTATCGAACTACACCTTATCAAACTACACCTTTAATCCAGCGTAAATGAACTACTCCTTATCGAACTACAATTTATCAAACTACACCTTTAATCCAGCGTAAATGAACTACACCTTATCCAACTACACCTTATCAAACTACACCTTATCAAACTACTTGTTTAATCCAGCGTAGTTGAATGACTCCTTATCAAACTACTCATCAATCTACTCCTTTAATCCAGTGTAGTCAATCTACTCCTACTCCTTTAATTCAGCATACTTGAACTACTCCTTATCAAACTACTCGTTTAATTGAGCATGGTTGATGTGTGGAGGTATATGGGGGGGGGAGAGAGAGAGAGAGTGAAAGAGAGTGAAAGAGAGAGAGAGAGAGAGAGAGAGAGAGATATGGGGGGTTCATGAGGAGGTGATTTGTGTCTGTGTGCCTGAAAGTTAATGGCTATTTTATGGCCTACCTTAGCAACAAAGTTCAGTATTTACAGCGAACAATAACAAAAGCCAGCTCGGCACAAACTGCGCTTTGATGGATGCTGACCAAGGCAGAGAGGCCTGGACTGTATCAGCAAACACACACACACACACACACACACACACACACACACACACACACACACACACACACACACACACACACACACACAGCAGAGTCGACGCCCCATGTATGGCTTTCCTGAGAAGCTATCAAAGCTCTGTGAAGTCAGCAGCGAGCGACCATAAAGTGAGAGGACACGAACACCAGCTGACTGCATCACGATTTATGTCTCATTTACTGAGCAGAAGATCATAAAACATAATTACAGGACACACACACACACACACACACACACACACACACACACACACACACACACACACACACACACACACACAGGCACAAAAACACACACATACACACTGACCGACAGATAAGCCATTGGGCTGTAATGATGAAATAATCGAGTCCTCAAACGCCCCTGCTTGTGTGTGTGTGTGTGTGCTTATCTTCCAGGAGCCTGATGAGGAGCTGCATAAAATATTTACACTGTGTTTATACATAATGCAATACTGTCCACACACACACACACACACACACACACACACACACACACACACACACACGGACACACACACGGACACACAAGTACTTCAGAGAATTAACATAATTCAGGTTGATAGAACTTTATTTCAGCAAATATTACATACACTGTAAAAAAATGCATTTGGAACTTCTATACCAACAGCTGGACAGATGTGCATAAGGGAATAAAGGAGGAGTTTCTCCTTCTAGTTTCTCTATTCTGCTCCGACGTGGGTGTGAATGCGAAACGCTGTTAAATCGAATTCATTCAAAAGATCATGAAGCGACACTACGGACATACTGAACCCACACTGAACATCTGGAACTTTTGAACGTTTTGTCAGGTGCAAAATATAAACTATCCACGGAAATGCACACGGAGAAGTACAGAGAAGTGACGAAAAAAAAAACACTGTAGGCTAATATTCCCTAGAAGTCTCTTTCTCTTCTACTCAAAGGCACTGTACATTTCAGGACAGCTAACAGATCACACATAACAAAAATCTGTGTGTGTGTGTGTGTGTGTGTGAGAGTGACACAAAACGCTCCACTGAGTCTGATCTCAGGTTTGGCGTCGCCCCCAAAAGCCGGAGCACAAACACAGACGCCTGTGTGTGTGTGTGTGTGTGTGTGTGTGTGATTATAATTGTATCTCATCAGCCACTGAGTCAGTGTGTCTGTAACATAACGTTTTGTGTTAAAGGAGTACTCCAATGTTTTTTTTTAACCTAATTTTTATTCACCACATCCGTAACGTTCGTGTTAGTAGCAGAGATGTGTAGAATTTATCCACCTTTTCTTGTACTCGAAAAAAAACCACAACGTGATTACTGGTAACTTGCTTGTATAGAGAAGTCTAGTCAGTGAGTAAATGCTTCTGCCATACAAATTTCCATAGAGTCTGTAAAAAAGAGTCATATTTCCAGATTCAACTTATGTACACCTGTCCTTCAGCAGGAATGTAGTCAGGACCGCTACTGTCAAATCCAGGACAAGTTCAGCTAAGACTGAGTCAAGACCGAGTCCTAAAGCGGGTCAAGGCCAAATCAAGATTGTGTTCAAATGAGTCAAGATGGAGTTCCAATGAGTCAAGATGGAGTTCATATGAGTCAAAATTGTATTCAAATGAGTCAAGATAGAGTTCCAATGAGTCAAAATTGTGTTCAAATGAGTCAAGATGGAGTTCCAATGAGTCAAAATTGTGTTCAAATGAGTCAAGATGGAGTTCATAGGAGTCACAAATGGAGTTCCAATGAGTCAAAATTGTGTTCCAATGAGTCTAGATGGAGTTCATATGAGTCAGGATGGAGTTCAAATGAGTCAAGATGGAGTTCAAATAAGTCAAGATGGAGTTCCAATGAGTCAAGATGGAGAGTCAAAATTGTGTTCAAATGAGTCAAGATGGAGTTCCAATGAGTCAAAATTGTGTTCAAATGAGTCAAGATGGAGTTCCAATCAGTCAAGTTCGAGACAAGCCTTAACTTTAGTTTCATATATGCCAAAAGAAAATGGCAAATTCTCTTGAGAATATGCGATTATGAATATGCAATTACGCCAAAAGAATTGCTTGTTTGTTGTGAACAACATCCTTTCTCACTCTACCAGTGATAAAAAAAAATCTTTTAGCAGCCAATGTCAATACTCATGATTAAATATTTAGTTGAGTATGCTAGTTCTCTCAGTTAGTTGACTTGATTTGTCCGTTGAGCCAATGATTAGATAGACTGTTTTCTAGACGAAGGTCAGATGTCAAAAGGTCAAAAGTCTTGTTGGTAGCAGAGGCATCATTGGCGATTCAATGAGTGCCGATTTCTACATGTGAATTATTATTTTACTGGGATAAAGAGAGAGAGAAGAATGCAATAAAAGTACATTGCAATTTTTCTGGAAGGAGTCTCCAGTGTCAGTACTGCAAAAAAAATAGGCTGTCGAGGGAATGCCCACTTACAGCTGCTATAATTTCAGTGATTACAGAAACTTACTCGTGTCATAGACATCCCACTGCATTAAACGTAACTATAAATGGTTAGAAAGTATGATATGTTCTTCATTAATACATTTATAATTAGAATTGTTGGCAAGCTGCCGTGATACAAGAGTTTTTTTTTTTTTTTTTGGCTGTGGTAATTACGCTGTGTGTGCTATAAATGCAGTGGATACCAATTAGGCTAACAATGTTCAAGAATAATGTGTGATAATCATAAATCATGAAAGTAGAGCTGCTTTAGGTAGAAATTTGCTAATCTTGTATCCTCCTTATTGCATCCTACCTATTCGATATTCGTAATTTAAACAGAAATAGTGCAGTGATGTCCATAAGGTACAGTAAACAAGTACACACACCAACAAAAATGGAACTGCAATAAATTCTGTTAGAAATATGTCATCAGCTCTGTGAGTGTGTGTGTGTGTGTGTTCACATTTCCTTTCAGAAAGGGAGTCTAATGAGTCTCAATCAAAGTGGGACTTTTTGCACATGGCTGTATGTGAACATGTTATTGTGTGTGTGTGTGTGACATTCCTACTTCCTGCCCAAAGGGATACAGCAGATTCACTCTCGAAAATGCTCAACGACGTCAAAATGACAAAAATAAAATGCATTGTATTAATCAATCCTATTAATTTCTTTTAAATACAAATGTTACACAGCGAGAGGGAAATATACCTTTTTCTAAGCCATTAGTAATATTAGTACTTCATTTCTACAAGTGACGCCTAAAAACGTGCTTTTGGTTTCCCCTTCCTTCCTCTAGAAAAAAAAAAAAAAGAAAAACGCATGACGATTACGACAAGTAGCCGCCGTCTTCGTCATCGTCATCATATTCTTCGTCGTCTCCCATATCCTCCTGATCGTTCAGGACGTCGTCCTCGTCGTCTGAGAGCGACGAGTCCCCACTTCCAAAGTCTCCAGAACCTTCCAATGCTGCAAAAAAAAACAAACAAACAAAAAAACCCACAAATGTACACACACACTCAGCAGCAAGTTTCATGCATGTTAATAATCTAACGCAACGGCACCTTAAAGAGAATCTGAATGAATTAGATCAGCTTCTGCAAAGTGAAAAAAACTGAACCAGGAAAACATCTGTTAATGTCGGAGTATCAGATCTATTAAAGAACTTCTGTGACAAAATTGTTTCATTTACTAAATGTGATACGTGCAGTATATTCGTAATAGTAACAATTCAGTGTTTTGCATAAGTACAATCACAAATCTGAGGTCTGGGATTTGGCTGGGACATTCAGAAACATGCAATTCTTGGTTTTGAACCACATCACTGTCACTTCGACAGGATGCTTAGGGCCATTTTTCCGTTGGAAGGGGATGCTCCACCCAAGTCTCAAGTCTTTTGCCTTCTAGGATTGCCCTGCATTTGGCTCCATCCACCTTGCACACAGCACTAACCAGTTTCCCAGTTCCTGCTGATGAAAAGCATTCCCACAAAACGGTGCTCCCACCACCATGCTTCACTGTTGCCTCATCAGAACAGAGAACCCTCTTCTATGTTTGCTAAGTCTCTTACATGTTTGGTAAACTCCAAATGGGATTTCATATGTTTTTTGCCCATGCCACCAGGTGGTGGAGGAATTTTGGTTTCGAGTTGTCTGTGCGTCTGTTCCTTCTGACTGAGATTTGTGTTAGCACGATATCGCAAGAACAAATGTTTGAATGTTTGTAGGATTTAGGTGGAATTATCATTGTAACCAGCAGATGAACCGATTCGATTTTGGAAGCGATCCAATTCGGGTCAAGGTCACAGCAAGGTCAGATGTCTGAAATAGGTTTTATCCAATAGCTTCCTTCCTGTTCGTCATACAGAGATGTTTCTTACATGTTCATGTTCAGGAACCCAATGCCCATTTTCTGGCTATCTAAGATTTTTGCCATTGGTCCGTCTGTCAGTAGGGGATTCTTGTTAGTGTGATATCTCAAAAATAAGTGGTTAAATTTAGGATTTGTATGGACTTATTCTTGCTACCACCAATCCAAACATGGTTGTAGAGACGTCCCCTTTCCATTAGAATGAGAATTTAAGTCAGGCAAGTGAAAGGGCAACCTCAAGCAGGTCTTTGGGCAGCTCTGGGGTCCTTAGCATATGGTGTGTAGCAGTAGTAAGTAGTGACCCGCTTGCTTCTGTGATTGTGTGCTTATTAGCTTCTGTGATTGTGTGCTTATTAGCTTCTGTGATTGTGTGCTTATTAGCTAATAGAAAGTGCTGTAAACACACTTCCTGTCTGTGTCTTCACACTCTAATTGGAGTTCTGCTGTGGATGAAGTATATCACCACCCAATATCTACCAATGGTCAGTAGATATTTTAAAGGAATTTGAGGCATAAAAGTTAGTTACAATAAGAACTACACTTGTTTGCTGCAGACTTTCTTCTCACCAATCTTCCATTAAGCCTTCAGAGTTACCCAAGGCCTCTTCTTTGCCTCACCTTTGCTTGACTAATGCCTTTCTTATCCAGTCGCTTACTTTTGGTGGACAGCCTCTTCTAGGCGGAGGCATGGCCGTGCTGATGGTACTCTGTCGTATGTTCAAACCCTGGTTGACACTTTTCCAGAACTTTGTCCTGGATTTGGTTTGATAGCTCCTTGGTCTTCACGATACTGCTTGTTCAGGGATGTATTTATATTGAGATCATGTGACCCTTTAACTGCACGCAGATCAATTCTATACAAAATACAGCACCAGAATTTGGTCATTTCTAAGTTTTTCAACAGTGAGGTGAACACACCACTACCAGTACATTACAGTTCAACATGCACACACACACACACTTTCACACCTAGAGACAATATAGGGTAATAAAAAAACCTAGAGGCAATCCACCTACTGGCAGATTTTTCAAAGGTGGGAAGAAAAACCAGAGAAATATCTTTCTATTTGTATTCATCAACTGATGCTTTATAATTCTGTCCAGAATTGAATGAAAGTATCACGGAAGTGCTTTAAGATGCCCACCACATTCGGCCGGGCCCATCTTGCTTGACCCGGCGACCTTGTTTCCATAGCGATCCACACACCAGCACTGTCCACTGCTACCAAGGCACTGCTGAGGCTTATAGAAGCCGTCCTCATCGCAGGAGGGGACAAATTGACCTACACATGCACATAAAGACTTTACTTAAATTCAAGAAACGCAACCACTGCCACTACTAACACTCCTCCCAGCTAGATCACACTCTCGCCGTTTTTGTTAAATGACAAAAACAATGACGAAAACACACTAAATCTAACGGTAATATTCATAGTTAGTGTTTTTTTGGTTCATTTTTCATGCTAGGCCTGCAGCTATTGCGACCTTGAGCGAGAGAAAAAGAGCAGCTTGATACCTTAAATGCACAGAGTAGCTTTGTTTTTCCTCAAATTGACTCAAACTCAAATCGAAAATGGAGACATTTACGTAGATTTACGCAGATTTGCTACTGTTCAAGGCACAGAAATGAGCCCGAAATATCTCTTTAGCAGTAATAATGATGAGAAAGAGAGTCACTCACCCAATAATTTCTTCCTAGCTTGCTGTTTGTAGATGTTAGTAATCTCTGTCTGGCAGGGAGACTCTAAAATAAGTGATGCAAAATCTCAAATCAGAACAAACGATATAAGAAGTGACGGCTGGCCGTGATATTAGATAGGAAGTCTAGAATCTAATATCTGTCAGTAACTTAACAATGAAACTATTGGGATTAAGTGCATTATATCACATGGTTCTGTCGTCTGTTCTTTTGTGCAATTTGTACTTTGATGATTTGGATGATGTGTGCTTAGTCTATCTACTTTTTCAAGGAGAACGTAAAAGCCATTTTGGGGGAATGATAGAGTAAATCGTCCACCTTGTTCATGTTCATTACACCCACGACTGTATTTCACATCACTGCTATTACGATGTGTCAGCAAACCAGGCTGAAAAATAGCTCCATCTGAAGTGCAGATCAAATCTAGGGCGCGTGTCACTTTGTCTAATCAGCTGACACGACGGTCACTGACAGACTTCATGAATCTACAGTCTAGGGTAGAAAGAAATCAGCCCCAGCCTCACTTCTTGCTTCTTCATGTGTATTTTTTCCTACCATCAGTGGAAAAAGTGGTGCTGTTGCGCTTGCGTCGGCAAAAATCCAAAATAATCTGACGGGGATGCCAAAAACAATAATATGCTAGCCTACCATAATATTTTCATTCTAGTAGACAAAAGAAACCCCACAGTTATATGTGTTGTATTTAAAATATCATGTTTTTGCCTAGTTATAGTCACCTAACAAAAAACATGTTCCCTCAACTTTTTGGATATATGATATTGGATATATATTTGAATTAACACAATACTTCCTCACAATTACACATTTAATCTGTAAAATTCTGTCATGCCCTATGCAGTGAGCATATATATAGTGCATAGGAAGCTATTTGTGATCAGGGCTGACTGTTAATGTGCTGGATTTTTTACACGACTGCAAAATATAGCCTTGAGTAAATAAATAAAAATGAATCTATCACAGGTTTGTAATAAAATTATGATTTTTTTTATGCAACATTGTATAGTGGTATTGCCACATGTTCTCTCCGTCTATGGAAGTATACCATTCCTAAATATTTAGATGTGCTTGAATACTACATTTTAAGTGAAATTCAAACCCAATTTTTTAAAAAGCAGCCCTTGTTTGTTTACCTTGGCGTCTCTGGAAGCAAGAGCACCACTCTTTGCTGGAGATGAGCTGGTCCCGGCCCAGGTCACATGACCTGAGGAAGGCCTTTGTGCATACGTCGTCCTTGTCCGAACCCAGGCCAGCCAGTTCTGACTGGTCCAGGTGAAGGTCAAAGTTCGCGTCCAGTCTGGTGAACATCCAACCCAGGGAACTTTTACAGACGGGTGTTTTGTTCATGTCCACTGCTACACACCCGAGCAGAGAGAGAGAGAGATGGATAAATCAATCAAGCCATGTTGTAATTGGTTACTGCAGTATCACGTCTAACCTAATCTCTCTGTGGCTGTTTTATTTTTGTGCAAATAAGAGAGAACAGTATGCGATTGTGGATCGTAACTTACTCATTTCTGGTTTGGACAGCTTGAGCTTCTTGCTGCTCTCGTGCACATCTCTGCTCCAGTCTCTCAGTCTGCTTGCCACTTTGTTCAGTTCAGCATCACTGCACTCTACAAACACACACGCACAGAATTTCCTGACTGTCTTCTATGTACAACTCTGTGATCAGAAGTTTTCATTAACCTGCATTTTAAAAGCTGTCAAAAACACAATGACAATTTACTAAAGCCACAATTACCCGAAGATGTTTTGTACGTCTGAAAGGCCATGAAAACGGCGTTGCACAGCATGCATTTTTAAACTGCACTATTCATCTCCCTCGCTCTCTTTCACTCACACAGTCAGATTTTAACTTTTAATAAGTTTCTAAGGGATACAGATTGCAGATTTTAGGGAGAAAAATAAGAACAGTTTGTTGGATGGTAAGCCTTAAATTAATCATGTAGTGTACAAAGATGGTGTGTGTGTGTGTGTGTGTGTGTGTGTGTGTGTGAGAGAGAGAGAGATTATAGGAGTGCATGAAATAGAGCATTATAAAATAGTTACTTTTTGAGGAACTGTGTGTGTGTGTGTGTGTGTGTGTACCTTTCTTCTCCACAGATCTGTTTATTTCTGACGCACATGGACACTGTCCTGGACACATCACTGCAATCTGTGTTCCAGAGATACATGCCTGATACTCCATTTGACACTACCGTATACACACACACACACACACACACACACACACACACACACACACAGAGAGAGAGAGAAAGAGAGAGAGGAACAGTATAGTACACTGTGTGTAATAAATTAATCTTTAGATTATATATTGGAAAATATTTTGGAAAATTACAGACAAACACACATGCACACAGAAATTGATATCAGAAGGAGGTGTGTGTGTGTGTGTGTGTGTGTGTGTGTGTGTGTGTGTGTGCGCGTGCTACCTTGGTAGAATAAGCGCGTCTGTCTGTTGCACAAACTGGTGCAGGATGTGCCAGCGGACATCTCTTACACTTCTGCAGCACAGGCTTGAAACTCATGCTCTTTAAGCTAAAAGACAGGGAGAGGAAAAGAAGAAGCGTGAATGAGAGAAAGCTATATATAAAGAAAGAAAACTGTACTGAATATTGTGAATAATATTGCGAGGAATGGACCCAAGTTATGCATTAACTTATTTAAAGTGAGCTGTAAGTGTAGCGGAATGAGTGCTTGGTCAGCTTATCATTTAAATCACGGGCATGTTTAAGGTGACAACGCAAAATAGTGAATTAAAGACGTGATAAAACAGCCTACATCCAGTGCACTCATTATGACTTCATAACCTTAGTGTTCATTATGTCGTGTGCACAATTTACTGTCGGAGCATGATATAAAAAAATCAATTGGAAAATAATAGGAAGTGCTGGATCAAGTGCTATTTTTAAGTTGTTGTCTCTCTTGTTTTGTTTTGTTTATATTGACCATCTGCGTTGTTTTGATTTTGTTTTGTCTCCGCCCCTGTCCTGTCACTGGTACGTTTCCTGATTGTATATCCAGCTCTTCTGTTTTTAGTCCTTAATTAGTCCGTCATTATACAGCCTGTTCTGTTTATTCTCATTGCGAAGTCTTGCCGATGTTATTGTGCATTAATGAGCCTCGGATTTCTTGTAATTCTTAGTTTATATGACCCTCGTCTTTTTCCCCATGGTTTATAGTATGGATATTACTCATTTGATGCTGTCTGCCTGTTATTTGACCTATGACGATGATTACCCTTAATAAACACCATGCTGAGGTTACGCACTTGCATCCTGCCTCTAATTGTACGTTACAAAAATAATGAGGGTGGAAGCCATTTTGTTAAATTAAATCAAATTTGCAGCAGTTGATGTAATAATTACGACTAGATGTTTATGCATGCCATCATCTCATTTATATATCACCATTTTACTCTTAAGCAGCTGCTTAACCTGAGTATGAATATGAATATATTTCCCCGCTTGAATATTGACATGCCGTACTTTGAATACAGACTTAAATGTGGATGCATTTGCTTTGGATGACATCATAATGTGCATGTAAATAGAGATTAGGATTCATGTAAACAGGTCATTCGGAATCTGAGACGAAATACATTCCCTTGTGCTGCAAGGTTATTTCTGCTTGAATGATGTTAAATAGAAGATGAAACGGCTGTCTCATGGAACATTTTTAATTCCAACCTCTTTTTTTTTTTTTGCATCAAGATGCGTCAGTCTACAGCAAAAGAGCGTGTGAAGCAAAGTGGAAGAGATGGCAGAAAGAGAGTTCAACTTCTTTTTCATTTCACCCTCTCTTGTTCCTCCCCCATTCCCTTCTTTCATCAGATCATTAGCAGCCTCTTGTTATTGCCATGTTGTGCGCTCATACTCGGCACACTTCCTGTTGCTGTTTGTGCGGCCACAATTGCTGTTGACAACTGTTTAGGAGCAAACCAGGACAGTTTCCCTTCATTTTCACCTCAGTAAACACTAGCCTCTTTGCGTGAACTTGGTATATGTGTTAAAGTACCTCTAAATATATAAATCCAAACAACTGAAAATAATCTATTTTAAGAATTACATTTAATGCATCTAAAATGGCATAGGAATATATCTGCATATCTGTATCTACTCTTTACTCTTTTAATGGCAATTTTAGCATTATGTTCAATCTGGAATATCTATATTTGAAAATAAGTTAAGCATATAAACTTTATCATTTAAATACTTTTGTGGTGTTCTATCAGCTGGCCAAACATCATCCACGATGAATATACAAAACAGGCAGCCATGTCCAATGAATAGTCACACACTAGTCAGACCTGAAGAGGATAGCAACATTTGCTGTATATGCTTTACATATGCTTGATGAAAGTAATAAGTACTGTATGTGTGCAATGCAGGATTGATTACTGTACTTGCTGGTCTTTGTATCAGAAAGTCTTCAGCTAATATTGTAACTAATGTCAGATTGCATTACATTATTTACAGACTATATAAAGCCAGCTGAAACACTGTCAGTGCGAAGTCTTGCCAACTTCATGTCATTTTTGAGCCTTGTATTCTGTTATTCCCATGTCTGCTAAACCCTTGCCTTGTTGTTTGACTATTCTTTGGATTTGCCTTTTGTTTTGTCTATTTGGGAATTTCTGTGTTTGACTATTTCCCTTGTTTTGACTAGTTTTGGATTCTGTCTCGGATTTTGTAAATAAACCTCCTTCACATGGATTACATGGTAAGTTACTACATTATATTGGTAACTGGTTTAAAATGCTGCTAATTCTTCATGCTGAAGATGAAAGTGAAATGTTCTTGCAACTTTCAGAATACATTCAGAAAAAGAAAACTGAGCCAACTTTAGATACGTAAAAATACGTCTATGATATTAATTTTATCTCTGAGCTATAGTATAAGATCTCTTTTACTCTACCTGTCTCAGTTTTGATAACTTACATATGAAGTAACCTTAAAAGTAATCCTTGTTGAGCTGTAAATGGAAATTACAGTACTTTAGAGTTTAGCTAGCTGAAATGTCAAAATATTAGTGCTCCATAACTCAAAATGTTGCTTCAGAGTGAACATTATAATATCGGAAATGCAAAAAGTCACAGAATGCCAAGATCTATAAAAACACATTATTAAGCACTTTATCATCCAAATAGCTAGCTAACTAGCTAGTTTACTGCTAGTAAATGAGCCTGCATTTGTCATAGGTCTTAGTCAGGATTTATGTTGACATATTCTTTGCAATTTATTAACACTAGCCAATTCTGTCACAGTATACAAATACCAACATTAACTGAGTTATCTAGATAGCTAGCAGACCATGCAGGTTCTGTGGCTAAGACTTGCTGGGTTCTACACCCTCCTCTAAGAATCTGCAGACTGTTGGTTCAAATCTGTGGAACTTATTTTGTATCACAAAATGAGCTTATCTATAATGCTCCCTGAATCAAACTGTAATTTAAAAAAAGTAATCAGACGTTAAAGTGCTTGTGATAATAACAGAAACATATTTTGGGAAATAAGAAACATATTTCTGTGTATGTGTGTGTGTGTGTGTGTGTATAATTTCACCTTGTGAAGGGTTTTCTCAGGCCACCACACACATTCGACCAAGTCACAACCTATAAAATCATTTACAAATTATGGTTCCTAAATTAGTAGTGCTTGATCTCTAAATTCTTGATTTTTTTTTTTCTTGATTGCCTCAGGGTGACTTCATGACTCTCTCATACCTCTGTAAACGAGATTTCAGCGCTAGTTCGGTGCATTGAGGCTCCTGGAATTGGAACATGGCTTACCCAGAAGGTTTAGAGCATTTAACTTCATGCTGTCGTAGTGTCCTTGAGAAAAAATCATCTCAATCCTCACGAACTGAATCTTCAGCACTACAATGAGGACACGCCTCTACTGTGATTCAAAACTTGAACGACGCTTAAAACCCCGAAGCCTTTATAACAGTTAAGGCTGTTTTGTTCATGTCAGAGCCCACTTGTTTGGAGCTTACTGTATTTCTCGTTTAGAAATAACATGCTCTTTTGTCCGCAGAAGATGTAGCGCTGCTCTTATTGTCTTCCAGAGCACATAATCACGCATCGTCAAATGAAGCCCATCTTTTCTCTCTCATCACATTAAAGATAATGTATGCTAATCAGAGGTGCTACAGTCCTCTGCTGTACACAGGGTTCCACTTCGCCAAACGTATTCAACCTGCAATGTTCAAACGCAAATGTCCCAGCCTTAATGCGCTTTTACAGCATGTTAGAACCGGCAAAAACGGTTCTGGTGTTAATCAGACCTCGGGAGTATAACGTGTCATCCACCATTGGCCTATTTTTCAGGATGAGCAATAAGCAGGGTTGTTTTTTTTTGTGCTTTATATTGCACCTTAATTTGAACTGTAAATTTATGCACAGAGATCTGAGCTTTCTGTCCTTGAACATTTCCACATTTTGTAGTGTTACAACCTGGAATTGAATGGACTTATTTGTCATGAATCTAGGCAAAATACTGAAGTAGGGGAAAATCTATAAAGTTTGCAAAATTAGTTCAAATAAATGAAACATACACGTTTGACAAACGAAAATGACCAAAATCAGGTCATTTTATTCCTCCGAGACGTCAACTTTAAGCAATTATAAATATATTTCACCAAAAATACATGGAAATGTTTTTATTTACGCTAACCTTGCTTTGGTTTTCTGTCTGAAAAAGAGCCAGTTTAACAAACTCAGCAGTGAAAACGGTCAGTGAGATTAAAAAGGTTTAAAACCTTGCTAGCTAAGTGTGTTTTTCTCACAGCGAATGCCAGGTTTTGATCACGTTTTTGGATACCAGCTGTCAAAATGTCCGCAATGCTCCTGTTACTCCATTATGGTTGGAATGGAGTCTTTCAAATGCAAAGTTTTCCATTTACAGATTTTAAATTGCTAGAACTTTACTTGAACTTGTACATATTTTAAACCAGGAAAGTTTGTATTTTTCAGAACTACACATAGTAGAAAATTCACCATGTGATGCATTTCCCAAGCCATTGTTACTGTTATCCGATACACACCCTGCCAGTTGATTTTCTAAGCCATTGCCTGTGTTTTGTAGCGTGTCCTGCACCTGTCCTGCAAGTGTGGCCAGGTCTGCTTTTGACTTCTGACTTGCAATACGAAGGTTGGACATTTTTTGTTATTATAATAGATTCACAGGTCTTGCGTGTGAAACCGTTAAGCTGAAATATCGATGCTATGTTACGACTGAAATGTAGTGAATATTACCAGGTAAAATGGTGGATCAGTAGAATTAAGGTAACGCCAGTGAATGAAGATGAATTTAAAAAATAGTAGCTTTTCTGTACACGTGTGCATCTGCATCAGTGCACTGGCTTAATCCTTCTCAGTTATTCTTCATTTATGACAAGTTATAATATGCGGCCATTTTAGGAAAAAACGGCTTCATTTAGACATGTAGAAATTTACCGTAAATATTACAATGTATTTGGTAATGATAGTTAAAAAAGTCCTGATTTCAGAGTTTCAGGTTTTGGTGGAGTCAGATTTAGACATTTTGGAATTGGACTGATTGTGTGGATCACTGGGTTTGTCTTTGGGAACATCTCAAACAGACCTGGCAGTCCTGATTCCCACTAGTCAGTCCCTCTCAGCTCCTACTGAACATGTTTAATTGGCATCGGAGCCTGGCAATAGACATAGCTCTCCGATTGACTGCTCAGCCGAGCAAAAACAGTCCAGGAGAAGAGAAATGAAAGCGAGCATAACAAGCAAACAACATTGCTGCTGTAGCGAGGTTTTTTTTTTTTCAACAAAATACAGACTTGGAGATTGTTTAAACTGCGAGCAGACCTTGGCAATGGTAGCTAGGCTATTTTGTTTGGCTATGTCCATGTACTTGATATAGCATTTAGTAGAGTGATACGCAAATACACTACTGCTACCTCCTGCTACGGAGAACTATTTCCATTCCTGCAAAGTGCCTGCAGTCAATTTTCGCTAAAGACTTAAAGCAATGAGACGTGCTAATGATCCAGTCTTGGTTGGTGCTAGTTGTTCGACGTTGGTGTGTTATGACCGAGCCCAAAGCTGCTGCAAAGTCCAAGATTGTTATTGAGGATTTAATCTTATACATTTTTGGGGACATTTATAATGATACATATAACCGTGTTTATAGCTCTGCATTCATTTGATAAAGCTCAGGATTAGACAAAGAACATGACTTGACCCATGTTTAATACAATAAATGTAGTAATATTTAGTAAGAGAACCAATATTTTCACTCTATATGAGAGTTCTACTTTTAGACACTGTGAGAACAAAGCACTGGGAATAACAGTGAGCCACATGATCTGGACATTTGGTGTGTTCTCTGTTGGAAAACTGAGAGCTAATTCTGGTTCAAATCCACTGTGACCTATAGCTTGGGTTTAAGTGTGGAACCGGTGATAATTACCTCGTCTGGCTAACGCAGGTCGGCGTTTTGTAGTCTTCAGCCACACACTGCTTGTGTCGACCACATTTAACCTTTAAGCAGGGGTCTTTGGCAGGATCCAGAGCTAACACACACACACACACACACACACACACACAAGAAGGAAAAGTGATAACATCAAAGATAATTTGATTCACACACTTTTCAAAGTAATAACTGTTGAATAGACAGTTCATGTGTTAGTGAACATATTGTGAGAAGAGACAACATTTCTTTAAAATGATACAAGGCTAACACACACACACACACACACATACATACACTCGCACACACTTCGAATGGTCTCTGACCTCGCAGTTAAGAGTCTTAGCAAAATCCAGCACTGGCTTCAGCAGCTTATTCAATAATCTCCTCATCACCTTTTAATTTCATTGTTTTAGTGCCTGTGTGTGTATGCGCGCGTGTGTGTGTGTGTGTGTGTATATATATATCTGTGATACTGCATGCATGAGTGTGATTCCTCTTCAATCTAATAGCCTTAGATTGATGCTTGATTTCAGGGGACACAGGAATAAAGTGATGTCACACAATCAGTGTTCAAACTAAACAACACTAATCAGAAGTTGACTAATACAGTCACTAGGCATGACCAGCTGTGCAAATGGGTGCCTGTCCACTAGGGTTTTGCACGTCACTAGTTTAGAGCGGCAAACGCGGAATGCTAAACTCAGTTTCGGAGTTGAACACGGTGGCAAAACAGACGCTATTCGGATAGCTCTATCGATGGACATGAGCTTCCATGCTGCACGCTCTCAGTCCAGCAATTTCAAAAGCTGCCAATTCATCCAAAGGAATGCATTTTAAGAATTTCTATCCAGCACTTAATAATTCTTAAATTGTGTAATAGGATATACAGATTTATTAGTTTGCATACTGTTAGAAATTTATTAAATTCGTTAAAAAAGCACTGCAAATGTAATGTGAGGAAATGCAATTTGTAGCCTGTGTATAGCTGTGTATAGTTAACTGAAGCGTTTGAGCTGTTCTTTGCTAAAACAATAATGATGTCATGAGTCAGTTTTTACGTGGAGAAGGTGACAATTCTCTAATGGGTGCAGCTTAAATCCAGGGCAAAATCTGATTGGTTAAAAGCCACTTGGAGATAATACTTGCTTGAAAGTATGTTTGTTAAAATATTATAAATCATACTGATGGTAAGCCTGTGCTTTGACAAATTGCATTACTTAAATGATGCTTTTGTGTAGCCATGATAATCTCTTATATGATATATTTTAGAAATACATCATTTTAGACAGTGAGTTTGTCTCATGCACCTTGATCAAGCGGCTTCCCAGGGTTCCATGATCCAGGCTCCTGAAACACACATCGATATTAGGTGAAATAAGTAATGCACTGTAATGGTGGCATTCAGTATTAATTCCTTGCATCTTACATATTTCATATTACAAAGCACATTTTATACAAACCTCTACTTCCTGATAGTATAGGAAGCGTTAAGAGAGAAGCAAATAAAAGACGAGCGTTAGTGGGATACACACGCAGTACATCAGTAACTGATACATATGCCATTCCACATGCTGAGAGAAACGCACACATACGCTGGGCGAGCGAGACATTGGAATAGAGTAGCAGGATTGCTCAGCTGGCCGTTTGGCAGCATAAAACAGACGTGTTTTCACTTCTTCTTGTCTGTCACAAGGTTTTAGAGACCGATAAAGACTGCTAAACACTTGCAGTCTGACAGCTGTCAATAAAGTAGAGGACAGGCTTATGAGATTGTGTGTAATTACCCAATCGCACCCCCTTAACGGTCCCTGATTGACGATAGTATCAGCAATCAGGAAAAAAAAGGGGGCGTGTCCAGACATACATAACGCATAGCGTGTACAAGTAACGTCATTACATCGAAAAAAAAAAATAGCAGAAGCTGGTTGTGAGTCGGGAAGTAGCTGCAATCGCTAGCATCATTGTTTATTTATTTATTATTAATTATCCACTAACAAGTTCAGGAATGCTGCAAAGCTGAAGTCATTTTACTTTCTAAATAATGGCGTCATATTTTTTTTTACACATTATAAACATTAACAAGTTTATAGTTACATTAAACATTTAGGTTCTCATGCAGAGTTGCTGTTATAAAAATTTAACACCTTCTGACCAATCAGAATCAAGAATTTCACATCACTGTGGTATAAACCTGTATATAATACCAAGGTCACAAACTGTAAAAAAAAAAAAAAAAAAAAAAAAAAGTAATATTCGTGACAGCCAATTTTTCTTCTTCAAAAATCACTTCAAAATGGCTGACACAAGGTTTCTGGACACTTTTTGGACAGTTCTGTATAAAAAAGTTAGTCTCGAGTCCTGTAACTACTCGATCATCCTTAATCAATCTATACTGAATTGTGGAGATGTCATTTTCAGATTGCTCATACGCTTTTCAATTCAGCATCGCTGTGTTCTGTGTTTTATTATTTATAACGCACTCCATGCACATTACTGTGATGTTTGTTTCAGGCCGAATCTGATATCTTTATGCTGAGGCAGCAGTACTTCCCGTAATTTATTTATAGAGACTTATTACAAATGTTTCACGACCAATAAGCAATATGAGCGATGCGATCCTGTATTAATGTTTTCCTTGAAACGGAACGGCATTGATTTTAGTAAGAAAGCATTTTGCCTCAAAGCGTCTTTGCAGTGGAATCAATTTCAGGAACCATAAATCCTACACATGCATCATTTCTGCTCTTTATGTCTTTAAATTGACTTAGTTTAACTTGTTTTTTTTTTAAAAGTATTGTGCTCTTTTGTAAGTTGGTGGTGAGTTCCACGAGTTTTACAAGTTAAACTCGTGTTGATTTTAAGTTAGTATAGGTATTTGCTTTACCTTTACAATTCATTTTTTTTTTAAAGCTGATTCTATGTCTTGTGATATTGAGCCGATGTTAATTAAATGTTTGCGATGCTGTGTCTTCAGTTCCTATTTGCCAGCTCCTGCTTCAGATCCTGCCCTCTTAATACTTTTGTAAAGGCAAAGAAGTGGAATGTTCTGCAACTGCCAAGTCTATCACCTGACTAGAATTTAATTGAGCATGCATTTCATTTGATGAAGGGAAAAAAAAAAACCAAAAAAACTAAAGGCAAAAAAACCTAAGCACAAGCAGGAACTGGAGACGGCTGCAGGAACAGCCTGGCAGAGCATCACCAGGGAAGAAACCCAGTGTCTGCTGATGTCTGTGGGCTCCAGCAAAGGATTTGCAACCAAGAATTGAAAATAACAATTTAATTTTGTTTGTCCAATGACTTTTGGTCCCTCCTTTTTATGTGCTGGAGTTCCTACACCGTCCACCTGATATTATTAAGTGCTTCAGCTTTAATTTAAGAGTACGTTTGCATGTCCAAATATTTATGGACCTGACTTTACATGTACCCCCGTGTTTCACGACTATGTATTAAATATTTAATGTTAATGATTACATTAACAAGTACGCCCTACACCGAAAAGGAAACGCTCATTGAACGTACTTAATTCCGATACAGACCTCGGTTTCATGTAAATGAATTGAGTTGCAATTCCCTGAATCAAATCTAACAGCATAATTCAATAGTAATGAGAAACTTGTTGAAATAAAATTTAGCATAAGCAGTGAAACCGTGTTTTGACGAGGAACTTCATATTTTTGTGTAAACTATACGTAATACGTTCACTTAAATTTGATCAACCACATATTCCTTTTTTTTTCAGTGTAGCTTATACAGTACATATAATAAATTAAACAGATTTCAAGTTTTAAAGCATAAAACAGGGAAACCTATTGAGTACGTTATCAGACTTTGAAAAAGATTAATCAAACTAGTGAAATTAGGAAATTAGGAGCGTGATGAAATAGCCTACATCCCGTGCAAACTTCACGGTTTCATGACCACAGTTTACTAACTAATAGCTTCATTACACTGTGCGCACGAATAACTGCCAGCACTAGCACTAAAGAGAAAATAAAATGCAAAATAATAGGATGTGCTGGATCAAGTGCTATTCTCAAAGCTGCTTTAACAGCATAGGAAAAAGGTGATTTCCTTCTTCAGCCCACATTTTCTATCCCGGATTTTTTGCTTTTATGAAAGGCGGTGTTCTAGATGTGATTGAAAACCCTTGTCTCAGACACTTCTACTTAAGAGAAGCCTAGCAACCTTGTAGGCCTGAACAACACGCAGGCGATTTGCATAATTTGAAAGGGAAGCCCAGAAAATCTACTTAAGTACCGATTTACAGTGTACGTATTGGCATAGGTTTCTGACTTGAGTTGAAAACTCTGAATATGGCCCATAGTCTCTGTGTTTTATTTTTGAAAAAGCATTCAGTTTTATTGAATTATCAAGCTCTGTGTGAGTTAACAATGCAACGGGAAGCAAAAACTACAAAGAGAGTCTCTAAATATGGCAACACTGCTTCAGTGTTGCTACATCTGACTGGAAATAACACCGAGCAATAACCTTGAAGTGTTGAAGTGCACTCATTACATGAGAGAGAGAGAGAGCGAGAGAAAGAGAGAGAGAGAGAGAGAGAGAGAGAGAGAGAAAGTGAAAGGATGGGTTGATTTGTTTAACCTGCCTTGCAGACAGGACACTTTATCCTAATGGAACAGAACACACGCACACACACACACACACCCCTGAGGATTATTTCAGTCTCAGCACTGTAAATTATCATTGCATTATGCTTTTTATGAGCACTTTAATAACACATTCCAAACAGACATGATTGATCCTTTCTTTGAAGAACTTTCTAGAAGTGGTGCACTAAATAAAAGACAAGCATGACAAGCATCAATTCATTCTACAAACTGTGTGTGAGATGACGTGAGAGAGGGAAGATGCTTGGCAATTCACACAACACACATTTTTAATATATGTACAGCATTTACACTCCTAAGTGTGTCTGAATGTGAATCAGTGTCTGTTTCTCACCGTCCTCTCTATCTTCCTCTCTGACTGTCTAATCCCCTGTCTTTCTCTCTGTCTGTCTTTCTTAAACTCTATCTTCCTTTCTGGCTGTCTAATCCCCTGTCTTTCTCTCTGTCCATCTGTCTCACTCTCTATCTTTCTCTATGTCTCACCTTCTGTTTGTCTTTCACTTTCTGTCAGCCTCTCTCACCCTCTGTCTTTCTCCCTGTCTGCCTCTCTCACCCTCTGTCTTTCTCCCTGTCTGCCTCTCTCACCCTCTGTCTTTCTCCCTGTCTGCCTCTCTCACCCTGTCTTTCTCCCTGTCTGCCTCTCTCACCCTCTTTCTGCCTATCTCTCTGTCCCTTAACCTCTGTCCTTCTATCTTTCTGTATCTCTCACACTCTGTCTTTCTGTTTGTCTCTCACCCTTTTTTCTGTCTGCCTCCCTCACCCTCTTTCTTCTCTCTGCCTTTCTCACTCTCTTTCTCTCTCACCTTCTGTCTGTCTGTTGCACTCTCTCCCTGCAGGTATCTCTCACTCCTCCGTTCTCTATGCCTGTCTATCACCCTCTGTCTTTCTGTTTGTCTTTCACCCTGTATCCTTTTCACCCTCTCATCCTCTGGCTTTCTCTGTAGGTCTCTTTCCCTCTGCCTATTCTCTCTGGCCGTCTTACCTGCTGTCTTTCTCTCACTTTCCATCTTTCTCTCTAAATGTCATCCTCACTCTCTCCCTTTCTCTCTGTCTCTCACCGCTTTCCCTCTTCTTCCCCCTGTGTCTCTCACCTTCTGACTCTCCCTGTCTCACTCTCTGTTGCTCTGTAATCTGTTCCCTGTATAGCTGTTTTTCTCTATGTCTGTTTCTCTAACCTTTTTCCCCCCTCTATCCTGTTTTTCTGTTTCTCTGTCTCTCTTAATCGCTGTCTTTCTCTTTGTCTCTCTCTCACATTCTAACTGTCCCTCTGTTCACCCCATCTTTGTCAGTAACTGTCTGTCCCTGTTTGTCCACCCAATCCCCCCGCCCCCGACCCCCGGGTTTGTTTGTTGGTCTGGCAATAAAGCTGTGTCAGTATAAATCCATTTCTCTGTCTCTCTCTCTCTCTATCTCTCTCTCTCACTCTTTATCTATCTATTAGGCTGCCAGCCTGCATTCCATTAAGACAAAAATAATGGCGTACACACACAAAAGCAGAGATACAGACAGACAGAAAAAAATACAGATAAAGAAAGACAGAGAGAAACAGCTCAAGGAAATGAGTGAGTGCTATACTCAACATCTAATACTATTTACTTCCTGTTTCTACATACCTCCACATACAACATAGAAAATATTAGCAATGTCACAGCACACATGAGCAAGTCAAATTACTTTCAATTACTGCAATTACTTCATCTCAGAGTTTGTTTTTTAAGGGGAAAATAAGACATGCAGCTTCTGCCCACTGCATCACATAGGGTGAGCACATAAAGATAAAAGCATACACACACACACATGCGCACACACACGCAGGCTCATACGAAAAAACATGCATCACTTCTGATATTTCATGCACACTTAATACACTTATTCATTTTTGACCTTGGGAAAGATTTTGCTGCTTATAGGTTTAAGCTTAAAGCGGCTAGGGTTATGACACAATACACACACCGGAATTCACCACACACATTGTAGGCTTTGTATAGATGTTACACACATACAGGAGATAACTGTGGCATTGTCTGGATTCAAACTTGCAATCTCCCAAAGAAAGGGCAAACAGTTTTCTGTTGCACCACTTGGCAGTCATTTTAAGTTCACTACTAAGCGGTCATCCATGACTTCCTATTTCTCTGGGGTACAAGTACGATGTGACACACAGGCCAAATTCCCTTAGTCATACATCTATTTGGCAAAGATTAGAGAATATGCAATTGAAGTCAGACAAAAGTGTGTTGACTTTCATAAATCAGGCAATGGATATAAAAATAGCTACATACAGTATGTGAAAAAGCCCATATCCACTGCTAAGGAAATAATTAAGATCAAGTTTAAAACAACCTGTAATGAATCTGCCTGGAAGAAGATGTAAGTGTGTTTTGCCCTGGCGCACACACAATGAGGAGGAAGTCAGAGAGGCAAACGTACCTCCAAGGACCATGGCTGGAAATTTGCAAATGATAGGCGTCACCACATCTCCAAATCTCAGTATCATTGGACGCAACCTCAATGCCAATAAACTACTTGGAGGGGATGCCAGAAAAAAAGCCTTTTCATGCCTCTAACCACAAACATAGGTGCTTGGAGTTCACTAGATGCCACTTGGAACTTGGACTGGAACCAGGTTCTATGGTCAGATGAGACAAAAATAAAGCTTGGCATAAAAAGAAGAATGGTTATACAGCAAAGAACCAAATCCCAACTGGTGTGGAGTATGGTGGAGGATCTGTAATGCTGTGGGGCTGTTTTTCCTCCAAAGACTCTAGGACCCTTATTAGGACACATCGAATCATGGACTCCATGAAGTGCCGGGAGATTTTAAATGAAAATCTGGCTGCCTCTGCCAAGAAGTAACAACTGGGTGGATCTTCCAACAGTCCAAAACATCTGTCTAAATCCACCCAATGACAACAGAATCAAATGTTTGACATAGCCAATCCAATCCTATGACCTAAACACTATAGAAAACTTGTGAGGTGGGATGAAGGGCAGAATCCACAAGACAGGATTTAGGACCCTGGAGAATCTGGAGACATTCTCTACTGAGATTCTGTATTCGACAATCACATGAAGCATTACAGGAGAAGACAATGCTGTTATGCTAGCAAACTACTAAAGGGTGCCAATAATTATGACACATTCTATTTTTAAAAAGTCAAGTTTTTTCTTTAGATTTCTCTCCTATTTTCGGTGAAATTTCAGTGAATTTTTTATACCCCCGTTCTACCTGCAAGGGTGCCAATAATTATGGAGCTGACTGTACGCCACCCTGTATTTATCCTTTTAATGTCAAACTCAAATGCCGTTAAATCTCTAAATGTCATTTAAATGAGTTTTTAAGTGAACAGGCTGTTTAAAGCCTGCATTAATTCAGGCAGTTTTGCCTCGTTTAAAATCGAGCATCTCATTAATGTCATGTTTAGTGAGATGATAATCCGCATACAGCTTCATCTTGTCACTGACTGGCCTTGAAAGGTCACATGGAGAGGCTCAGCTAATCTTTAATGTGATCTTTAAGAGAGAGAGACGGACAGAGAGAGAGAGAGAGAGAGAGAGAGAGAAAGATATAAGAGAAGATATTGATTAATCAAAGAATGTATTGGAACATATGTTAAAGGTCATTTGCTCTTAGAAAGTTCTGGCAATGCTGCAAACAGATAGGAGGAACAAGGGACACAGAGAGAGAAAGATTGAGAGCTTTCTTGGCCCACTTCCAGCACAAATTTAGTGAGACAGCATTGGGTGATTTGGCTTTTCCTGGAAATACCGTAGCACACCGCCTATCTGATAGTAAACCCTCTCTACACCTCATTACTACAAACACACACGCGCACACACACCCAGAAACGGAAATGAAAGTCCTCTGGAACAGGAGATATCATCAGGCACTAGGTTCACTCCCATTAAAAGTCATCTGACTGCAAGCAGTCGATGTTGAATATCCAGTTACTGGAACAAGTTTTGTCAAAAAAATAAAAATACATATAAATGGATGCTTTTGTCCATTATAATGCTCATTTCTGATAATCTCATTTTCAAGAGTATATACTTCCTTGTCTATTTTCCAGGTCAGAGATAATGGCTGAAACCTAAACACTAAAAAAGAAAGAATACGAAAAAAGAATTCATGCTAGAATTCATCCTAACAACAATCAAGAAGACACAGGTGTACAAAGATACAAAGAAGAGTAGGTAGAAAAGGGAACACTGTGCATGGTTGCATGACATACTGGTAGGAATGTTAAAAATGAGTGCAAAGAGGGTGGAGCAAATGTCGTACTTTTGAGCACTTCACTTCTGCAAGCACTGAGATACACATACTCTCTGTATGTGTATACATACACTCTGTTCAGGATTCACAGCATTTTAATGACAACGCTCACTGATACTGCTCTGCATGCTCAGGTCGGCCGACCTTGCGCTTTATATTAAACGTACTCTATAAATAACATCCATAATTCTTAAAAATAAAACAGCATGAGGAGTTCATTGCTAGCACAACACTGCAGCAATGCAACACAAACAAAGCTAAACCAAATGTTCCATGAAGCCTGTGACTGCTTAACACTATCAGTATAGACGAGTACCAAATATCCTCATACTAAAATGTAATCTATTATTTACTATAAATTTGTGTGGCATTCTGTGAAAACCCTTTGGATGTCACTGGGGCTGAATCCTGTCAAATTCTGACAAAAAAACTGGAATCAAATTTAATTTAAATGAACTTTTTCACTTTTGGAGGTAATCAGATTTAATGCTAGAAGAGAATCATTTCAGTTCAAGGAAAAACTGTCATTTTCAGAACCATATAAATAGCATAAAATGTCAAAATTTCACCATCAGAAAGGTTTTCTCAGACCGCCACACATAGTCTTAGCACTAATTTATGAATTTATACAAAGTCAGGGTAATCAGTCCAATGAACCAAACAATCCAATGAAAATCGCATCAGTCATCCAAGTTGTGTCAAGTGAATATTACTAATCAGATCAGTCTGTTATTCTATAAGGATTGTTTACACCTTCACATTTTTTTTTCCATTTCAGCCGCAGAGAATGAGCAGGTAATGAGTGAGTAGTTACACCTGTGAAGTGTATTTATATGCTGTTTGTCAAACAGTGAGGTTTTTTTGAGAGTGGATACAGAGTTGTCATTGACCTTGACCATGAACAGACCAACAATAAGTGAACTTCTGTGTGTGTCTTTTGTTTTATTCTTATGAGTCATCATTTATTGCCAAAGCACTGAAATGCACCCAGAGGAAAATAAATTACAACAACAGCATCACACTCCAAAGCCTGACTCTTGCATCCTCAATTCCCTTGCTACCCTGCAGGGTATTCCAATTATTAAAATGAATTTGATTTTAGACAGATATTCAGATTCAGGACTGAATCTTTGAGCTAATTTATACACTATTTCTTTGTGAAAATATCTTGGGTATGAAAAGATATTACTACAAATTTGGTGGTCTACCACTTTCCCACCTGGGGGACTGAAAACCTTTATGGATGCTTATTTGTTATTTTGTGCTTATCCATTCAAGGTTACATTCTTATCTCTCTTGGCTAGTTAAAAGCATGTTATTTACCAAATATAAGTAATTGTTGATATTTTGAAGTTTTCTGAAAGGAGACATTTATTTAACATTTATGGAAGGAGTCTCCAGTGTCAGCGCTTTGTAACAGTAAGTAGGTTTTCCACCACAGGAAAGTCTTCAGGACTTATTTTTTTGACTTACTAACTTGGAGAGAGAGAAAAAAAGTGGTTGGAGAGTGAATGGCTGTTTATACTTTATATGTTTATAATGTTAGTGATAACAGGAGCTAACTTGTCTCAAAATTATTGGCATTTGTACTTGGACTTGACTGAGTCTTGGGCATTGGTCTCGATAAATATGGTCTTGGTCTCTACCAAAAGTTTGTAAAAAATAATGTGTGGGACAAGAAATAATTTCTCCTTCTAGAAAACAGCCTAATCAATGGCACAATGTGTGAATGATGCCAACTAGTTGAGAGAACTTGTATAATTGGTTCATGTTCAAACAATGATTTAAGACTGGGCACTGACATTTTGTTTACCAATGGCAGGGTGAGAAACTACCTTGTCCGCAACAACCTAATATCTTTTAGTGCAATTGCAAATTTGGTCTGGCGTATATGAAATTGAAATAAACGCTTGGCCTCTAAAAGGATTTGGTGGTTTTCTTTACTTGGATCTTTACTTGGTCTCGTTTTCTTTTGGACTCGATATGGACTTGGCCTCAACTCCCTTAAGACTGGGTCTTGACTCGATCTTGGCTAGTCCTGGTCTTCAACTTGTCTTGGACTTGACAATGGCAGTCTTGATCACAGTAACTACACATTATAGAGACGGGTCTTCTGTATGAACTATAGTCTGGTTTTAGAAAAGCCCATTCCACAGATACTTGCAACTTGTATTTAACATATTTTATGAACTGAAGTGGATGATGGAAAAATTTGCATTATGATTTTGTTGGATTTGCAGAAAGCACTTGATACTGTGCAGTAGATCACAAAATCTTATAAACTAAGCTCAAGGCCATGGGTTTTTGAGGGATAACAATAAAGTGTGTTCAGTCATATTTAACTAGTCACACCCAGGAAGTTGATATAACCTAAATAGGACTTTGTCAGAGCCTAAAACTATGATGTCCCCACAGGGGACCTCTCTCTTTTCTATACTATATATGATTTAAAATGTGCTTGTGCAGTCAATATCTTTTTATATGCTATATCTAATATGGTGTCTAACATGGATAAGGCAGTTGAAAACTCCTTAGTGCAGAATTTCAAATAGCTAATAGCAGATTATCTCTCTATCTAGGGAGAACTGAAACCTTTCTTTGCAGCTCTAAAATAAAATTAGGTGAATCATCAGAATTAAATATGAAACTGCAGGAAATCTCATTACCACAAAAACCAATGTAAATGATATTGGCTGTAAATTAGGCAGGGATTTATTAGGGGAAAATATGGCTTACAAAGTCTTTAGATTCATAAAATTATCTAGGAAAGCCTAGATTTAGCAAGGAAAGCAACCTTTTGGATAGTTTTACCAAAAATTTATAATTTACATTATACATTATATTTTACATTTTATACAGACATTTAATTTGGACATGCCTCTGAATACAGCCTTAAGGCAGCATTTTATGTTTCAGACACACCACAAAACACATCATACCACAAAACACACAAAACACTAGCTAACTAATTAATGTTATCAATCCACTTTAAAACAAAGACTTCGCAATTATGACTTTGCAAGGTAAATATAACTCTTCACTAAGCACAGGAAGACTGCATTGTTTCCCATATTTCCGAATTGTAACTGCATATTGAAGGAAAGTTTTGTGTAACTATATGATAATTCATGAAGGCAACATTTCTGCAAATGTCATGTATGTAGACAGAAGTGTGTAAGACATTTCCAAGATACAACCCTTAGATGGGTGATTCCATGACTGTGATGCCATTTAACAATTGTAAATCTTCATTTTATAAATCATTTTTAAAATTCAAAAACTGAATGGCTGAAAAAAATCCACCTCAGGCAACAATATCTTTAAAAAAACAAAAAGATTTCTTTGTTGACAGGCTGCATGTTGTTCTTAAATGAGTATCAGGGTTGAAATAATGTTTTTTCTTGCACAGAAATAGCAAATACACAAAATGTAGTTAACTATGGTAATGTGTGAGGCCATTAAGGATATTCTAATAATTCACTCTTTTTTTTTTTTATTAATAATTTACTTTACTTCAGGCTATACTGTATAACACTGTTCTACTTTCTTGTTAGTCTATATCACAATATCATTGAAAATGAAGAAAATGATAGACTGCACTTCTTCTTCCCATGATCTTCGGAAAATTCAGCAACTTCCTGTGTTTTGTGGAATATTCCAAATACTTCACAGGGGTGAGTGTTTTCAGGTAACAGGTTTGAGTGAATGCTGTGGAACTAAAATGTACATTTTTCATAACCTACAATGGATGACTACAATGGATGAAAAAAATATTTCAAGTATTAGATGTTAAATGGATTCACACCTTAAAAAAAAGTTTTCTAAATGAGTTAGAGGTTTTATTAATGTTTTAAGCTATTTGTCTGAAACATTATTGTAAAAGGAGTTAACCAGTGTTTAATATGTCTTTTTGTGTGTGTATATATATATATATATATATATATATATATATATATGTATGTATGTAAATGTAATACCAGTGGGGTACCAATGGCACCTCAGTTGTGAAAGCACCCATTTGTTAGCATGTGAGAGGACAGAATTATGTATATTTCTCTTTATATGTACTTTATAAAACAATATTAACTCAGAAACTCTTCAAAACTCAATTAAAAGTAAACTGATAGGAAAATTATAAGGTAATGAGTAGGACAAAAACGTACTTATTAGTGTATTAAATAAGCTACTGTATCTAAACAACATAGCCTAACGTCACCTCAGCTTTAGGTTCATGGCTGCTACACATCTTATCGTCTAACAGGATATTTAGAGGAAATAAATCGCAGTGGTAGGTGTTAATGCCATTAACTAGCCAGTTAACTACAATTACCTCAGCGGGTTTAAAGCCTACATGGCGGAATTAGAGGGTGAAATTAGCCTCATTATGCTTTCTCACAGCATGACGTAGAAAACACAAACACATACACGCGCTCGCGCACGAATGCACACGCGCGCATGAATACACACACGCGCATCTACACGCACGCACGCACGCACGCGCGAGAGCACACGAGCACACTAATAGCCAGCAAACCCCGGGGCTGTTAAGAGTCGTAAAAAAAAAAAAGAAAAAAAAAAAGCGCAACTCACGTCACGAAATTTGTCCCATCGAGCCGTCAGCCATTTGTCGTCCAGGAAATTGCCGTTGTCCTGGCGGGCGGCTGCTCCGGTGATCACCGCCGCGCACACACACACCAGCAGCATGACGGCGCGGAGCATCTGCGGAAGGGGAAACAAAACAACAGGCACACACACACACGCACGCACGCACTCAGAAGCTGCTGCCTCTAAAAAGAAACAAAAATCCTGAGGAGAAAAACCTGAATCATCCGCGTCACCTTCAGCAAGAGGACTTCAGAGCTGTCGCGTGAAGCTGCGCGCGCCGAGCCGTTACTGCTGCTGCGACTCTCTCTCTCTCTCTCTCTCTGTATTTTTTCTCTCTCTGTGTGTGTGTGTGTGTGTGTGTGTGTGTGTGTGTGTTGGCAATCCGTTACCCGTCACCTTCAGCACGAGGGCACGAACGCTGTCGCGCGCTACTTCTCTCTGCCTCTGTTTCTGCGCACTGACCGCATGTTCATGATGCGCGCTCTCTCTCTCTCTCTCTCTCTCTCTCCCGCGCGCGCGCGCGCTCTCTCTCTTGTTCTGTATGTGACTCTCTCTCTCTCTCTTTCTGTATGTGACTCTCTCTCTCTTTTTCTCTGCCTGTCTCTGTCTCTCTGTCTTGCTCTCTGTGTTTCTCTCGCTTTCTTGTTAGATATGAAAAGTTACAGTTTGTATACCTTTTAAGATTATATATATATATATATATATATATATATATATATAGTGTTTTTAACAGTGAGAATTGATACAACAATGTTTTAATAATTGTAATAAAGGTCTTTCAAAATTCCAAAAAAAGTTCTCTCTCTCACTCTCTCTCTCTCTCTCTCTGCGCCCTGACCCTGTTCTTCCAGCAGCACGAGAAAACCGGATGATTTCCTAATGCTGCCGCTTGTTCATTCGCCTTTTCATCATCTAGATCCAATTACAATCATACTAAATAAATAAATCAACGAATATAAATATCCAGGAAGTGAAGGTTTCCTTCCCTCCTGTACGCTCCTGTATAATGTAGTGTATATACGGTCAAATCCAGAATTACTGGTGCCACTGAGCGTTAATTCAGTGAGCGTTTCAACTGATGAGGTAGCTTCATTCATTTATACATTCATCTGTTTATCTTCAGTAAAAGCTTTAGCCTCAGGGATGTGGTGGATCCAGAGAATATCTCAGGAATACTGGGAGCGAGGCTGGAATGTCAGTCTGTCGCAGAGCACCATGCACACACACACACACACACACATGCACACCAGCGGGCAATTTAGCATAGCCAATACATTATGTTTAGATATATGTTAAGAATCATTATCTTGTTGAAAGATCATTCTACGACCACCTCCTGGCAGCCAGGTTTTACGCTAAAACCATCACGAATCCCCCTTCTCGGCACGCATCACAATTCCCAGCACAACAAGTTCTGCTTCCGTTTCGTGTGTTTTGTTCTACGTGTGATTTTGTTTATTATTATGTTTCTGTTCTGGTGTTGTCTCTGCCACTGTCCTGTCATTGGTCTGTTGCTGACTGTACTCACCTGTTTTGTGTTAACTGTGTGATCAGTTTGCCTTCTTATATCTTCTGGGTTATTGTTCTTTGTGAAGTCTTGCCAATTGTATCATGCAATTCTGATCTTTATTGTCTGTTCCATGTTTATTCAATGGTTCTGACATGCCTATTTTATTGTTATTGATTATCAGTTATCCTTGTTTGATGTTAATTACATGTGACACCCTGCTATAGATACTGACTATAGTCCTGGCCAAATGAAGCCTGCACTTCAGTGCATATACACTTGCAACCTGCCTCATTTGCCAGCATGTTATCTGATATGTTTGTTTTGAAAGCTTTTGATGATGAATGACAGTGGGACTTTTCACGTGTGCAACCTCATATGTGGTCTAAGCCAACAAGAGAGTTTGCAGAGACTGAGGGTAATTTAAAATAGGTATATAGGGGATCCTATAATGATAGGGATTTGCCCTGTTGTCAATGCCACAGCCATCTGTGGCCATTAGTCTAGAAAGCAAAATTGGCCAAACTCTCTCTCTCCCCTGTCAATCACAGTGACACTAGCCAATCATGGGCATCTGTGAGCTCATGTATGTGGAAGAGGGTAGAGAGCGCTTTACTCTGAGTGCATTATGCTGCCAGAATAAGCAGCAATTTGAAGAGATGCAGCTGGTTGGCTTCACGTGTCTTGGAGCATGTGTTAGCCTTCACCTTCCCTAATTGGTAGCTGTCATATGATAGGGGAGATATGTCTGGTGGGTGGGAATTGGCAAATGAGCAAATTGGGTAGAAAATTTAGATTTGAATGGATATTATTATATTAAAAAAAGATTTTCTTAATTTTTGTAATTTTATCTTTAAAATGAGGGGGAAGTAGTTTCAGCAACAATGGAAATATGTAAAGAATTGTTGCCAGTGCTTATTTTTATAGGTTTGGCTAACAGGCAAAAAAGCAATTCAAGAGAGTGTATGAGGCTCCTCAAACTGATTATTTCCATGACCAATATTCATTGCCATTATGTTTCTCAGTAGGCCAATTTAAGACAAGTGAAATAAAACTGAGGTGGTGGTGGAGCCGTAGCCAATCCCAGGAACAAATGGGACCCTGTTCTATCGCAGGTCATTACACACTTGTTCACACTTAGGGACAATTTAGAATATTCAGTTCACCTACCATCAGAAAAATGTAACTAACCTTCTGAGATGAATAGAAAACAAAATAAATGAACAGCTTAAAGCTTACTGGCCATGTTCTCAGCTTGCTAGAAATTCATTCGAATTTCATTATAAGGCATCTTGCCCTCCAATACATTTATCACCTAACCTACTTATGGAAAAACAACATTACAATGACGTGAGAGTTTCATATTGCGTATAATATATGAAAAGTTTTTAATCTGAATGAAAAAAACCACCAGCTGCTATTATTTTAAATAAATAAATAAAAACAGCCATTCCAAAATAGGTTTCCTTTTGGTTACTGAGGTTAAGGTTAGATTTAGCGGTATAGCATTAATTAGCTGTATTAATAATTATGTCAGTGAAAGGTCTTCACAAGGGCAGTAAGTCAAACGTGTGTGTATGTATATATGTGTGTGTGCACATTTTAAAAGGTGTTAGCCTTTGATCCTGGAGTTAATGGATGTTCCTGAAAATCTTTCAATCAGACTGCCAGACCAAATGGATTTCCTCTTAGACACACACACACACACACATAGAGCTAAACTGCCTGAAAATGTGTGTGTAAAGACTGTATAAAACAATTAAGAGTCCATTTTCAGAAGCTGTGAGAAGACAGAAAGTGAGATTATATGAGACTATTGGAGCAGTGATGATAAGCATGGTCATTTTAAAAGGCACTTTGGCATCACTGTGTGGTGCTTCTGACTGCGAGACAGAAAAATAAAAAAAATTCGATGGAAGTCATGAAGTCAATGGAGCGAGTGTTTCATTTTGTGCGTAATATATGAAATTTTGCAAAAACGTGTATATAGATTGGAGAAATGTGTTGAGGAAATTGAAGCGCAGAGAATCAACTACCTTGTAGGAAAGGCCTGTTCAAGTACAAGGAGAGAAGAGTACACTATATATATATATATATATATATAGAAGGGTTTTTTGGGTTGTCTCTTTTTGGGAACCTTAAAAGGTTTATACAGAACCCTACATCAGTGTTTCCCTTTCAGAGGAAGGAAGTTAAGACCTTTAACTAACCAAATAAACCCTGAGGAACCATTTATCTACTGTATATAATAGAGCAAAGATTTGATCATCCAAACACATTCGACAAGTACAATGTAGATGGCGAGACTTTCTAGTCCCGTGGTTCCGTGAATCATAGGCAGGAGGGCTGGCATTTTCTAATTTTTAATTTTTAGACCACAACCTACAATAATCAAAGTTATAAATAATGTCAATTGGAATCTAATGACAATTTTAATAATAAAAAAAAATTAGGTAAAAGAAATTTGGCTCTAGTAAATAGACAAGATATTATTATATAATGTACATTTTTAAATAATTTATTTGTAAAAATAAATCTGTACTGATTTGGTCTGTGATTTTTTTGTTTGTTTGTTTGTTTGTTAAAGTGGTTCCTGACTCTTAAAAAGCTTGAGAATCTGTGTTCTAATAAATGTTTCCAGTCTATTCTTTCAAACTGTCTACAAAATTTTGTTGATTTCCTAATTAGCTAGCTAGAGAGCTGGCTAACAGGCGAAGTAACTAGCTAGCAGTACAAAGTGCTGAATAAGTGCTAGCTTGCTAACTCCCCAGAAGAATAAATCGGCTAATGAAGTTATGTCAAACGTATACACAATCTACTCATTAGGTATGTAAACAAAGATTATGCTAGCTGCTAATGGCACTAAAAATGATTCAGTGCTTCTGTCTAACCACACGAGTCTCCCAGCGAATAAAAAAAAAAAGATAATTAAAAAGTGGCCAGGAGTGTTTACTTATTTTAGTGCCTACTGTGCTAAAAGCATAGAAGTAGAACAGCATTTGGTTTTATATATATATACAGATATATATATTTTTTTATATTTACAGAAGAAGTTGAGGGATGAGATGGAAAAATACCAAAAAAACCTAACTATTTAAACAACTGTATCAGACAAGTAGTAGCCTGTTGACAAGTTTGTTCTTGTTTGGTGGTCAGGGGGTGGGGACGCAAGTTCTCAAAAAACTGGGTAGTGCAACTTATGGAGAAAAAATTTGAATACATCTATTCTAGACCATGATATTGTGTCTTTGATTATTATTACTCAGTCCCTACATTCAAAGATAACAAGGTCTTTGTGTCTGTGTGAATAAAGCAGCCCAATTCCCAGTCAAAACAATCCCAATGATAAACTACCTCTTCCCCCAAACCCTGTACACAGCTTTAAAATCCAATATTATTGACTCTCTTTTCCAAATTGATCGTGATACACTAAATGCCCAAAAGTTTGTAGAAACCTGACCATCCACAACCATAAGTGTTTGTTGAATATCCGATTCCAGATTTAGTCCCCTTTTGCTGCCCTTTCCTTCATTCCTTTTGCGAACTTAGTGTGTTAGTGAGGTCAGGCACTGATGTTGGAATGTTGAGGAGGTCTGGGGTGCAGTTCCAGTTCTCCCTGGAAGTGTTCAGTGGGGTTGAGGTCAGGGCTCTGTGCAGGCCACTCAGAATCATCCGCTCCAACCTTGGCAAACCATGTCTTCTTGGAGCTCACTTTGCGCACAGGGGTATTTTCATGCTGGAACAGGTTTGGGTCTCTTAGTTCCAGTGAAGGGAAATTGTAATACTACAGCATACAAAGACATGCTATACAATTGCGAGCTTCCAACTTTGTGGCAACAGAAGAATCACATATGGCTGTGATGATCAGATGTCCACAAACTATTGGCTATATAGTGTATTTACAAAGTAACATCATATAAAACCTTACTAACAAATGTATGGCAACACTCTACTACTGAGCTACTAAGATGTTGTGACGTTGTGGTTTGTTGAGTGGTTTATGTTCTTAACATTCATGTTTCAGCCACAGTTTTAGATTAGCTCGGATGTAATGGCTCCTCTGAGCTGTGCACAAAGTCCCAGAACTCCTCAGAGACATTTTATTGCAAACAAAACAGCAGTTAAAACAAAGCCAACAAACAGCAAGCAATGAACAGGGTTTTTTTTTTTTTTTTTAGAATTTCCTTTTCCTAAACAGAAGTTAAACACATATCTCGAAATACAGAGGTTGTTTACATAAAATCGAAAGTCAAATGTTGCTGGTTTGAAAAGTTCATTGTCAGATCGCAATGTCCTCAGGGAGAATTTGGCTCCTGAAGTCTACATTGCTTGTATTGACTCGATCCCACCGCCCTCCAAAGGCCAGTCTAATGCACTTCCCTTGCGCTGTTAGAAGGAGCAGAGCAGCTCATGTTTAAAAATGACCTTTAGGAACTGTTTTAGTACCTGCCATGACAATAAGGACCATTTTTTCTGTCATTTTCATACACTTGGGAATGTTTACATGGAATGAATAATGCATGAATCACACACAGACGGCCGGGGAGACACACACACACACACACACACACACGCACAATAGTGAAGATCTGGCTTTGGGCTCTTCTGCATTATTTAAAATGCCATTAAAAATGTAAGATTGGGTTTGAGATGTAGGCAAGGCACACACACACACACACAGAGACACACACATGCTATTTTGGTTTGTGTGTGTGTGTGTGTGTGTGTGTGTGTGTGTGTGTGTGTGTGTGTGCGTTTTGTCTACATCTCAAACCCAGTCAAGTTTTTTATATCTTAGTGGGAACCAAATGTTCCCACAAGGATAGGAATAACAGACAGGTGTAAACATTGCATTAATTGCTTACATTAATAATTAGGAAGGTCCTCACAAAGATAGTAAGACAAATGTGTGTGTGTGTGTGTGTGTGTGTGTGTGTGTGTGTGTGTGTGTGTGTGTGTGTGTGTGTGT
>CM075001.1:11022469-11038155 GCA_037576825.1 Pangasius krempfi
TTTCATTATAATATAAACACAACTCAAAAAAATTTTCACTAACAGAGTTTTTATTGAACCAGAGTGTAATAGTATAACAATGTGTGTGTGTGTGTGTGTGTGTGTGTGTGTGTGTGTGTGTGTGTGTGTGTGTGTGTGTGTGTGTGTGTGCATTTACCTAGAAAAGAGATGTGAGATCTAGTAAAAGAACAGATGGCACAGCTGTCAGCATGAACAAGAAGTGAAAGATGAACGAGAAGTGAAAAAAATCTCAAGACAGATACACACAACTCACACACACACACACACCTGTGCGCGTGCACACAACTTTAGAGATGTAAAAAGTTTTGCCCCTGAAACTAACAACAAATCAGCAGTTTGTATATTTAGGTACCATTCACTGAACATGTACGAATATGGAGCTGAGTGAATGAGGAATGAAAAGAAAGGGGGGAAGAGAAAGAAGCGATGGTTTTTTTTCAACACAGACAAAAAACAAGAAGTACATGATGAGAGAACAGTCCACGCACGCTTGCTTACTGTGTGCAGAGAGAGGAGAGGGAGAGAAGAATGAATCTTTAATTAAATCAAGTACCCGTGATGTGACTCGGGCACCACTGAACATTTGCCGCAATGTGATAATAGCCCTTTGTGGTAAGTTGTGTGTCTGTCTTTGCTGTAACAAAACTCAAAATGCATAAAATGCAAAATGGCGCCATTACAAGCAGAACCATTGTTTATTCACAATGAATCTGGGATGTTAAATGCGAACTCAAAGAAACAGAGATGTTCCTGAAAGGATGACGCTTCGGAACACGTTAACGTTAGGAATAATATGATATACTGTAAGTGATAACAGGAACTAGTTTCTTTCCACAACAATAAATGGATAAAAAGTATCATTTGTCATTGTTTAAGAAATACAAATTTGTATTTGTTGGCAAATTGGTTTCATATAGAAGGAATACAACACTTAAAGATGTGCTGTTATTGGAAAAAACAATCAACTTCGGGGTGGTAACAGTAACTCTGTTTTATCACACCGCGTCATTGATTATTTTCCTATAACAGCACGCTCCCAAGAGTTTTGGCCATAGATCCTTACCCATAGACGTATATTGTGTACTTTATATTGCACCAGTTTATAGAGTAAACTGCATCTATTTATTCCACATCTGGTATACTGCAAGATCATGTCAGTTAGATCCACTGTGGTTGTTTTCACAGTTAAAGTGACCCACAATGTGTTAACTTTTGATTATCTTAAGTAAAGCCATATCACTTAATTACCAACAAAAATAGAGAAAGAACATTACAGTTAAATATATCAGCTAATTAATAACTGACAGCCAATGACAATGAATAAAAGACTAGCAGGTAAACAAGCTAGTTAGCCAATAGATACTTAGCTAATAGATATCTAGCTAGCTATGCTATGGGACTGCTGGGAAACAAGTAGTGCTAACATTAGTGAAAGTTAGTTAGTTAGCTGATATCAACTTGCAATGACAGAGTTCTTTTTCCTAATGATGACACACCCTGGGATCCTTTACTCACCCAGACGTGGAGAGCTACTAGACATCTGTGCTCTTAAAAGCTTCCACGGACTCTCCAGAATAATCAGTGGTTATGTATGAGATAAATATATATCAGGTTAACATAGATTTTAAGCGGAATCATTATTTCCCATAATGCAAGGGAAAGTACATAAAAATCACAGCCTGTTTTTACTGACTTTGCCAAGGTACAGATTCTCTTTCCAATGTAAGGTGAGTAATTCTAGCCATCGTTTACCTCTAATTATGTTCATGCTGTGCAGCAAAGCCATAACTTTGGCACCAAATATGGTGACTGCAATAGATAAACCATGTGACTGAAACACTTGCATTGCATTGTGGGATAATGTACGCCATAAAGATAGCTTTGGCTACGTACTTGGAAATTTGGCATGTGTATTATGTGATGCAGACTTCCATCGTTTGTCTTTGAGCATGATCTTTACCCTCAGTAGCAGTAAAAGAAGTACAATAATTAGAAATATCAACAGGGATTGTCTCTGAAACCACACTACTTTCACTTCATAGTGTACTATTTTGGGAGTCCACCATTTTGCAGACATGTCTGAAAACACTGTAGAGAACAGCCAGAGAACTCAGAAATCCCACAATACATTGCATCATGCAGTTGTACCTTATCTTGTGTTCTGATACTCTTTTTTACACCATCTTCCCCTTATAACTTCAAAATGTGTATCAACTACGGTACATAGTGGCCTCTTGTAGTACATTTTCCTCCACAATCTGAACAGTCAATTTCCTTTAAAGTAATTAGTTGTTTGGTAACTAGTTAGCAGGCTAATGATTCCAGTACTCACTTTGCTAGCTAGGTACCAGAATAAAGTAATAAATATTAGTTAGAATTTTAAATTGCTCCTAAACAAGACGATCCCTGCGAATTAGCTGGGACGTTAGTTTTCTAATTAGCTTAGTTAGGTACCATGCTAATGGGGGCACGGTGCGTAGTGGTTAGCACTGTGTGTGTGGAGTTTGCATGTTCTTCCTGTGCTTCGGGGGTTTCCTCTGGGTACTCCAGTTTCCTCCCCCAATCCAAAGATATGCTGTAGGCTGATTGGCATTTCCAAATTCTTCATGGAGTGTGAATGTGTGTGCAGTTGTGCCCTGTGGTGGGTTGGCACTCCGTCCAGGGTGTCCTCTGCCTTGTGCCCCGAGTTGGGATAGGCTCCAGGCTGTGTGCAACCCTGTATAGGCAGCACAGAAAAGGGATGGGTGGATAGTACCATGCTAACTAATTACTAACATGCTATAGTAAGTGCTGATGTTTTCTGACTTTCCATTTTATGAAACATAATGTCTGTCAAATCTGCCAAGTATTTTTTTTGTTATTATCCACCAATGATGCTACAACTATAGCTCTAAAACATAACCTTTTTAAAAATTGTATTATAAAACAATGTGGGACTAGTGTGTACTTATGTAATATATGAAAAATTGAATACACAAAGTTTTTTTTCTTGATGCTTTGGAAAACTTGCCTGATTGGTAAATAAAAAGCAAATAAATAAATAAAAGTAAAATATATTTCACTAACGGCGCTATTAGTTTTTATTTATTGTCTGTATGATCACTTGGAAGTGTCAGGTGTGATTCAGTAGCGCTACAATGTCGCCCTCTGCTGGTGAGAGTCGCGACATTACAGTTCCTACAGTGCAGTTCACGCCTTCTGCCACTAGATGCCGCTAAATGATTTATTTACTGAACTATAAAAAAGGCTAGCAGACATTTTGCAGTAGTCTGTAAGTTATTATTATTATTATTATTATTATTATTATTATTATTATTAATATTATTTTACAGACACACAAACACATTTCTGGACCACAGACCATTTTTAATAGCACTTACAGACTTCCGAACAGATTTGGAAACCCAGATTTTCACCTGGCATTTTCTTTTTTTTTTCCTTTTTTGCATTTATTTACATTTACATTTATTCATTAATTTACATTTATTTACATCCAGTGACATCGAGACAACTAAGGCAGAATGCAGTCCAAGGATAATGCTCAGGAGTTTAGGGTTTCAAGGACTCACCTTGGATATTAACTGAGATAAAATGATAATCGTAATTTGTTTAATTTAATTTAATGTTTTATTATCATTATTTTATTGCTTTGCTATTTTATTATTTTTATTTTATGCTATTTATATATTTATATTTTTCTAATTATATTTCCCTTTCAATTTCTATTATATTATTTTTTGCCCAAAGGGAGAAAAAAAAAAAAAAAAAAAAAAAACAGCAACAGTTGTACCATGGTTACTATAGTGTCAGTCATAGCATTTTACTATCAGTTTAGTAAACATCGCAGTTACTACCTCAGAGTAGATTATTTTCCAATAACGACATCCTCAAGCCTTTTATTCCTCTTATACCACAGATCATATGGTATATCACATATCACATCATACTAGTTTTGGAATTGAATGTTGCGGAACACTCGCAAAACAAGTTACTGTAGTTCCTGTTATCACTTGCATTATAGCAGCTTTAAACAGTTGTTTCCTCTAAGAAGGACTTTTAAGAGCAAAAGAACACAGCTTGTCATGTGACCAAGAAATCACAAAGCGCAAAGTCGTCTGTCCTGAAGACCTTCCTGTGTTAGAAACCTGAAAGTTACAGCTTCACCTCTGACTATTTATTAAATACGCTAACACTGGAGACTCCTTCCAAAAACGGTTAAATAAACTCCTCCTTACAGAAAACTTCACCATATCAAGAATTACACACATCTATGTGAAGTCTCTGTTGTAAGTCTTGTGAAATATAGACTTATAGAAGAAGTGTATTACTATAAACCTGTGATTTGCTTTGCATCTAGAACTACTGTCAGAGCTGCTATTATAGAAAATTAATCAACATCCTTCTGACCAATCAGAATTGAGAATTCAGCAGCGTTGTTGTCTAACTGTCTCACTGCCCAAACCCAATTTCACAGTTTATCGCTTTTCCCTTCCTTCTTTTTTGTTTTCTCTCCTCATACGAATGCTAGATGCTACATCACCCCCCCCACACACACAAACACACACACACACACACACACACACACACACTTGCTCTCTTACTTTCTCAATATCAGTTGGTGATTAAGTATTGATATCAGTCTCAAGTGGCCTAACTGATACTAGGTGTACAGGTGCAGTCTGCTAGATCTCTCTCGCTCTTTCTCTCTCTCTCTCTCTCTCTCTCTCTCTCTCTCTCTCTCTCACACACACACACCTTTGTTAGATGATGCATTAGGTTCATATGACAGTATATTTAGGCAATTATGTTACATTACACTAAATACTAAGATTTTCAATTATTTAATTACATAATCATTTAAATTACATACTTAAATACCCTTCTCCTATATCCACACGGCGTATACTGTTACTGATCAGCTAGACCTAGTCTCAAAACACACTAAACACAAACCACTACCAATAAATACCATTGCACACTGAAAGACTGAATAAAAGACTCATTTGGCCAATGGAATTTTTTTAAGTTACATTCTGCGAAATAAAAAAAAAAGCAGAAAACTTATAGCCTACAACAAATACACACTACGGGATATCTCTATACACATCCCGTCAGCATTATTCTGGGTTTTCATATGAGTTTATCATAATGACTAAGCACTATAGGTCCTTTATAAAGCCTTTATTAACAGTCCCAGAGCTCAGACATATGCACCGTCAGCTTAAGTAGACAGTTTAATTAGAGAACATGCACTACATCAACCGCAGTGCCTAAGGGACCTTTAAACAAATGTGTGTAATAGTAGTAGGGAGAGAGAGAGAGAGAGAGAGAGAGAGAGAGAGAGAGAGAGAGTGTGTGTGTACAGGGTGGGATAATGTTTGACATCCACTTTCCTTGCATTTATCTTCTTTTATGATTTTTTTCACCTTCATGGGATGAAGCATGTTAACCTACTGCACAGGCCAAGTGCTAAAGAAGCTCTTTTTGTGCACTTGCCTATGTATTTGTGTAAGTATTAGCTCTCGCCAAAACCCTGAAGAAACACACTACAGTAAACAAGACCTTATTAAGCTTTCACACGCCAGCGCACGCAAATAATCTAGTCGAACCAAGTTATATTATAGAATAGTGTAGATTACGATTAAATAAAGGGGCATAAATAACGGTTCGTTCTATGCAACCTCCCTGTGTGTGCGTGTTCTACATTGTGCAACCCACACAGACGTGCTTCACAGAAACACGAACCCCGTCAGTGGGGGAATATCATGAATGATTCAAACACAATCCTCATCTCTCTCTCCTTCTCACTCATTCACATACACACAAAATGACGCTCAAAGATTGCATTGTCTTTTGTCCATGGTTTTCTTTGAATGGATGCATGTTTGTCAAAGAGTGTTATCCCTTATTTTATTGAAAAAGGCTATAATTGTTACAAAAGTCTGTAGTTATGTTTTTAAAGGTTTTAAAGAATATCCAGATTCCAGCACCTTATCTTGATCTTGATGACACAGTTAGAAATGCAAAAGCCTCAGAACTGCTGCCTCATTAGCGCTTTTTACTGTTCCATTGTCCTCCTCCCTGGTGCCTCACCTCCACGTAGCAGAGCCTATCCTCTATCAGTTCCAGGTACTCAGGCAATGGAGGAATATGTAAAGGAAACACATAAGCCTTAGCCTATATTTAGCAGTCTACCTCTCCTGCAGTCATTCCTTCACTAGACTGCAGTGAAGAACGCGTGTCCACTACCACTAGTTCCATCCAGAGGCACTAAAGTCTTCACTTGGTTAGACCTACATAGTGCATCCAGTGTTGCATGGATCAGAGATTCTTCATCTGGCCTTTATTCCCACTTCCAGGCACTACAAATACATAGAAATGTCCTATGGTTTGGTCAATACCCTTCTGTCTAGGAGGCTTTTGTAAATGAAGTGTTTGGTGAGTTGCATAACCATTTAACCTCTATAGCTGGTATTCTGATCTTCTCGTCCTCAGAGCAAGAACATGTAAATCATGTATACCATGTCCTTTCCAAGTTTCTGGAGAACCTGTTCATCCAGATGGAGGAGTGTGAATTACACCAGCCCTCAGTTTAGTTCCTGGGATACATCCTAGATACCCAGGGAGTGGAGATTAACAAAACTAAAGAAACAGTAATCTCATTTGCAGATGATTTGCAAAGGTTTGTGGGGTTCATACATTTTTAGGAGGTGTAGAAAAAGAGGATTCTGTTCAGTGGCCACCCCTCTCACTTCACTATTGAAGATGCTCAAATGCACTGAATCCCAAGCTTTTCAAAATCTCAAATATGGTTTAAGCAATTTCCCCCTGGGATTAATAAAGTTCTTTGAATCTTGAATTTTGAATCTTGAAGCAGTGCTTCATTCTTCATCACCCTGATCCATTGCTGCCCTGATCCATCGCTGATTCCTCCAAAAGCACCAGAGGGGCAAACTAAGTCCAGCAGAATTAAATTATGGTGTAGGGAGCCCAGTACTACTATCAAAAAAGGCAGGGGTCCAACAAGACCAAAGCTGATGTTTTGTCAAGACTCCATGAAGGCCGCCAAGAACATCAACCTGAACAAGCAATTCTTGTGCAATCCTGCACAGTAGCTCCCATATGCTGGGAAATCATACATGATATTAGTGCCCAGAATGATCAGCCATTAGAATGTCCAGCTGTGAAGACTTTAGTCCCCGAAGGTATATGAGAACGGCTCATACAGTGGGTCCATACAACCGAACAGAAATCTGGTGAGTGACAATATTTGGCGGCCACAACTTAACAATGATGTAACATGCCGTACTCAATCCAGAACATCCTGACACTTACTCACAGGATTACTAGAACCACTGCCAGTACAACAGTGCCCCTGGTCACATATTTCCATCGATTTCATTAAAGATCTGCCAGCATCAACAGGTTTCACAACCATTCTGGTAATCATTGACCTTTTCTGCACAAACAGCTGTGATCTTTATAGAGATACTATGGTATTCCCAAAAGCATGGTTTCAGATAGGGGAGTACAGTTTACAGTTTGCATATTTGAAACACACCTAAACATCAATGTGTATATGACTTTAAGATACCACCTATCAAGAGCAAGGTGTAAAGATTTAATCAGGATATTGGAAGATTTCCCAGATCATACTGTAAGAACAATCAGCAAGACTTGAGTCGCTACCTGCCTTGGACTGAACACACCTAAACCTCCCTCACTCATTCCTTTATGGGCTTCACTCTTTCCCATGCTTCCTGGGTTACCAACCTGCATTATAGTAGGGAGAACCAGCCAATGTCCTGGCCATTGATGAATAGATAAGGAGTGGGCAGCCCTGGGAAGTGGCATATATCTAAATAAAAGAGCAAGAATGACAAAATATCCAAGCTGTTAGAAAGTGCAAACCCCAACCTCAGCTACACCTGGGTCAGCTGATCACCCCACCCATCTTGGTATTAGCCTAGCCACTAAATTGCCACTTCTGGGTTACTTCCTAGTGGTATAATATACATGGCATGCATACGCATTGTGTATATACGAAGCCTTGCCATTCCCAGTGTTTGTGTAAGAGTTTACTCTGACTGATATTGTCATGATTTGACCTTTGCCTTGCCTCTTTTGGATTTGCCCTCCTTTTAATGGTATCATGCCTCTCTGTGTTTGACCTTTGGCTCGGTTAATAAAAATCACCTTCAACTATCTCCTCTCTGTTACAGTTGTACTTTGCACTACTTTGTAAGTACTGTATTCACATCAGAAAAACCCAGTGAAGAGTAGTGTACAATTAACAAATGGCAAAAAAACGAAGTGTGGAATGTTAGACACTTTTGCACACGATGAGAATCAGACAGTGCCATAATTTAGACGTGTACAAATCCTACATTCTACATGAGAAACATGCTAGAATGCAAATTAGTAGTACAAGTTTAGTTTTGTGCAAACTACAGACTTTTTCAGTAAAATGTACACATAAATTCATATATGTAATTCTAGATCAGGTCTTTATATCCTGTCAAGGGAACATATTATAATGATGCTATGTGACAGACATTAATCTTTACATTGCCAGACATGGGGTGGTAAAGGAATCATTTTTACAACATTTATAATAAAATTTAATGTGAATTGTGAATTTTTTTTTACCACAAAGCAGAGAAAATATTCTTTTAGTGTCACGATTCATTTTCACATAAAAAAAATTTATTTATATATTATACAATTTACGAAGCATACTTTATATCAAAATGCCAGTTTTGTTTATGTCCCACACTTGTGATTTTAATCTTCAGATGCAATTACTAAATTATAGTTGACTAAAATTGACTTATTTCCAATGAAAAGGCATTGCATAAATTTTAAATAACAAATATTTTTTAATAAATATTGTTGTTGATCAGTCATTTAGTATGATTTTTTTTTTTCTGTAAATATGTCTGTCCCACATTTATATGTCCTGGCCAACTTTTTTCAACCGAACAAATTTAGTTTCAATTAGAAAAGGGTGAGAAAGCTAATATAGGGAGGAAAAAAAGGTAGGCTAAATGTATCCATCCATCCATTTTCTGTACCACTTATCCTACACAGGGTTGTGGGGAGCCTGGAGCCTATCCCAGGGGACTCAGGGGACAAGGTGGGGGACACCCTGGATAGGGTGCCATCCCATCACAGGGCACAATCACACACACACACACACACACACACACACACACATTTTAGAGATGCCAATCAGCCTACAACACATGTCTTTGGACTCGAGGAGGAAACTAGAGTACCTGGAGGAAACCCCGAAGCACAGGGTGAAGATACAAACTCCACACACACGCAAAAAGGAGGCGGGATTTGGACCCCCAGCCCTGGGGGTGCGGGGCAGGTGTGCTGGCCACTGAGCCACTGTGCCCCAAGTAGGCTAAATATCATATATTCATTCTCAATATTAATATTAATAATAAATAATATAGTCATTAATAATAACTAATAGAGCTTTAAAACTATTTGGTGTTCATGTTAAATTCAAACAGGCCTATTTTCTGTTTTAGATCTGTTGTTATGCTATATGCTATATGCTACTCAAAAAGTAGCTCAGCGTGTTAAATAATTTAGTAAATATATTTTCATGCTGAACCTGGTTAAGGGTTGAACATGCCAAGGGATGAGTGCATTCTTACTCAACTGTTCATACACTCATTCAAAGACATGATGTCAGTTGCCACAGGTTTATTCATGGACTCCGCCTGTCCTTAATCACACCTGGTGCTGTTATAATGTTATAACGAAACACAAAGAAAAAAAAAGAAAAAGGCTTGCTTTTGTCTTTCTATTCTTCCTGAACAAATCAGGGCGTGAGCAAATCTCCTTCCCGTGCGCGAGACTCGTCTCGTGGCCACGCCCTCATCACCTCCAAAACGCCCCGCCCCTCCACTCTCCTCGCCCCGCCTCTCCGCTCCCCTCCCGCCGCGGGGCTGCGCGCGCTCCCACTTCCACCGACTTCACCGTCATTTCGACGTTGTGGAGAGTCCGCTCCTCGCGCTGGGCCCGTTTTCTTTTTCGACACCAGTATTGGGGATTTAATTTCGCCTACCTCCGAGAGCCGGGACGGTGAATTTCGGAGCACCGGCTCACCTGCACGCAGGTAAATTAGAGCGCGAGGAGGAAGGGAAAGGAGGGACGAGGGGGGAAGGGGGGAAGAGGAGGCGGGGGGCCGATGCTCCAAACACAGACCAGAACTGCAGGAAGTGACTAGCAGGTGGTTTTGTCACCTGCTAGTTTTTTTTTTTTTTTTATTTATTTATTTTTATGTTTAAGCAGACTACAGTACACTATCTTTCTATTTGGGACGTCGCCACACGTCAAGTCACTTTGTTAGTAGGGAAATTAGTTGACACATTAAGTGACCCTGCCCTTTTAACTCCAGAAAACCAACATAAACTAGTCTTTTGGAGATTTTTACAGTTTGTTTAACTCTATGTCCCGTTTCCAGGTGTGACTAACAGGTGCAGGGGAAGAGAGAGAAAAAAAAAAGTAAGAAGTAAGAGATGAATGAGATCAGTTGAGTAAGGGAGTGTTCATGTCTCTCAAATGGCACGCCTTAGATATGACACACACACACACACACACACACGGCCGCACAATATATCGAAAAGACCGAAATATCGCCATATGCATATGACCAAATTTGTTAATTAATTAATTTATTTATTTATTTAGGGGCGACTCTTTCTGCAATATTTAACGACCGGTTCTCTTGTCCTTTGACATTGAACCCCAGAATTGCTCAGGAACACCAATCATAAAAAAAAAAAAAAAAAAAAAAAAATTGCCTTATTATAATCATGTGCTTGTTATAACCCGGTGTTGATTGTATCTAAGATCTACAGCGTTGTAACTCCTTTTCAGTCAGAAGATTTCATCCAGTTACCCCCATCATTACCCTGCTACGACTGGGTGCTATAAAGTCAAACAGTCCTGTGTGTGTTCAGGATGTTCAGTATGAGCGCCAGGCCTGGGATGAACACTGTATGAACAGGCTTTATGATTAGAGCAGCAGGTCTGGGGTACAAATCTCCGGCATCCACTCAAGCAAGGGCGAAAACTTTTGACAATCTTAAATGATGTCCTAAATGAACTCTCACAGCTTCAGCTAACACATAACGAGTCAGATTTACTCTCTTACGTTGTTAAAACAGGGCGTTGAATTAAAGTTTGTAACACACACATTATTCAGAAAGTAAGAGATGAGGAACAGGGATGTCGGTAGAAGTTTTTTTTTTTTCCCCGTATGTCATTGCCAGCCCTGGGACCCGCCGGCAGGTCTATAAGTCTCGCACTGTCTGTCTTACCTCCTTACCAGCGTATTATTCAGCATTATTCAGGTATTCGTCCCAGTACTTATCTAGGATCCTCATCTTATCTATGCCTTAAGACATACCGGAAGATGTATAACTTATGAAATGCTCACAGAGCGCTTTTTAATTAATCAGTCATGCTGCCTTACTTTTCTGTGCCAAAAATTGTGAGTACGTGTGTGTGTGTGCACGCACGCATGAGTGTGTGTGTGATGTGAAGAGCGATGAACGAAGCCTGTTTGGCAAGTCTGACGTTTATTGCACCTTGAGCCCTTTTGTTTTTGCTTGTGCTCTACCCTGTTCACGAGTGTGTGTGTGTGTGTGTGTGTGCATGCACTTGCGCATGTGCACACACACTTTGGGGGCAGGGACAATTTCACGTGTGCATGTAGTCTTGTACGCACCGATTCCTAGAGGACAACAGGTGCCTTAAAGTGCCAATGTCATGATCTCATGATGAGGAAGTCTGAACTAGGTTTAAGGTGAACGTTCACGCTGATGAAAAATATGTTTACACATACAGAATATGCTCCTTTTTTTTTTTTTTTTAAAGAACACATAACATAACCAGGGTATTTTCGAAAAACAGACTGTTTAGAGAAATCAGATAGAACTACACTCTACATTCAAATCTACATTTCTTGGTAAAATTCAACAAATGCATAAGGATTCATTTCTACCTAGAAATGATGCGTTTAAAAGTCTTTGTTCAAGTGTAATTGTTTGTCTGTATATCCTGTGATATTGGTTACCCTTTAGATCGCTGTTATAAATATTGTACAAGTACAGTTTATTTCCCTGAGGTTCAAATTCAGTTTTCGTTTGTCCATGAGATGTACAACACTGGTCCTTCAGGTTCAGTTATGTATATGAAATAAATTACACGGATATAGTTTTATGGAAATAATCATGGACGCGTCAGTGGTCGTCTTTTGTTAGCAGCAAGCGAGGCGGCTAACTGTGATGAGTGATGAACAGCCAACTGTATAGCCAATGCTATAGATTTAACAAGTGAATACACAGGTATCTGTATGTCGACTGATCTGAAGCAGACACCAGTATACACAGCATAACTCATTTAAAAGTAAGAAGTGCTACTTTGTTTACTGTTCATGCTGTGAGCAGCCATGTTGATTTTTTGACGTCACTTGCTGAACTCTGGGAGTTTTGTAGGAGTTTTGAGTTTTCTTTGGACTTTCCTAGCCAGCGGTCGAAAAATGTTGATGAATTAAATTTGACAATCGATCCTCATATGTCTTTTGCTGTGGTACCAAAACTTTTTATGTTGAAAAGCAATAGATCAGTTTGAATTTGGTGGGCGATATGGAAAAAAATATCATAACGTGAAACTTGAAGCTGTTTTTATGATGCATGAAATGTATCACGATATACAAGTTTGCTAACAAACTTTCAGCAAAACAGTATTCTTAAAAAAAAAAAAAAAACCTATGAAATGTTATGTTTAATGATGCACTAATTTAAAAATGTACATTCAATTTAACACTGAAGAAGAGGGAAAGTACAAAACTGTAACATTATACATTTTAAAGGTTCAACACAAATATTATTCTAATCAGCTACTTCTAACCAGAGTTTGTATTCGTTATAAAATTTCTAATGATACAAGCGATATTTCAGAAAATTTTATCACTATATTTTATGCCAGTATCAATATTATGTTGTCACATTGCGCAGCTCGAAATCTGAATATATGTGTATAAAGGTAAGCACTTTGTTAATTACCCAACCCATTTCTAATCTGTAGTCCTCCATGGTCTTTCATAGTCCTCCATGGTCTTTCTCTAGTTGTTTACTTTACCTCGGCCAGTACAAATAGTGACCTTTGGATTAGTGTGAGACTCAGTAGAATAGTCAAGTCTATCGTTTATAGACACACAAATTTTAATTTCTGTAATTTTGTTATTTACATATAAGTCGGACAACTGGCAGCGTGATGATCGCGAAATATAAACCAAATCCTATAATACAGATGTTCTTTGTACAGGAATTTAATTACTTAAACTGCACTTGTACTAATACTCATTCAAATCACTTCCTATAAATGTGAAAATGTGATCTTTTTAGTAAAGTGTACAGTACAAGTTTGATGCTTGTGTGACTATATACGGAATCTGGAGACTAGGTGTTCATTTAGTATCCAGTATTTAGTGACTTGGCTAAAATTGTAAAACCTCTTCACTTGAGGCAAAAAAGAGACATAAAGATTTGAATGTTAAAAATTCTTAATAATGAAGTTTATACACATTTGAATTTCTAGCATTGAAATATAGGCCTATTTTTTGAAAACCTCACACCTATATTTATTTGTAGGTTGAATGAAACTTCTTGAAATTCAAACTAGTTTTATTTCAGTGTTCAGAGATTTACGTTTTCAAAAAGAATCTATGATCAGATTTTTGATCGGGTTTTTCTCAATGTTCGAAGCAAATTCAGATTCAATAATTCAGTAATAATTATATTCATGGCTCCAATGCCTGTTCTTGGGTAGCCCACTTGCTTAACTTAATTATTAATAACTTAATAATTCACTTTCTGAAGTGAATTTTGCAAACTGAGTTCGACTGAATTACTGAATCTGAATTTTGCAGATTGAGTTTTACAGATTTACAGATGTGCGAACTGAATTCAATACCACTGTTTTGGAGTTATTGGATGAAATTTGACAAAATTTAAATATTTTTCTAACCAGTTTGTCCCTCTTTAATTATATGTTAAAGAGAGTAGATTTATTTACAGTAAATGTACTAATGGACTAAACAGTAGGTACAAGGCCTTAAGAAATAGCAGCAGTTCAAATAGGGATCATCTATGTATTATCATTTAAATGAAAAATGTGGCAGTGGATTGTGGGAAAAAATAAAGAAAATGATGTGCAAATGGAGATGTATCAGGTGTTCAATGAAAATCCAACAGCCAAATTGTCTCAAATCAGCCCTACTGCTTTGAGTCAATAACTTTTTTAAAGAGTAATAAGAGTTGTTTTTTTTGAGAAATAGAACTTAACAAATTTGCAGCATTTTTTTGGATGGTATTTTAACAGTCAGTTTCTGATTACAAACTGAATTCCGAAGGTGAGTCAAATGAAAACATTAAAAAGTGCAACATAAATTATTTGTTATTAAACAAATAAACAATGAAGTTTTCATTGGACTGACCCTCATAGTTAGGGATAAGAAGGAATACCAAAAGCTAGTGACAGAGGAAGTCATTTTTCCATACACAATGAAACCTAGCTAGAAAGGGGAACATCATACCTTCCTGCTATTGTAGTAATTAACAGACAGTTACAGCATGAAAAAGCATGAAAATAAATACCATGGTGGCTAATCATCTAATTAATGTGTTTTAAAGATAGTGTATTATATCAGTCATCATGGTTTGCGTGTGTGTGTGTGTGTGTGTGTGTAAAACACGTGCAAACTTAATAAAAAGTGCAAGCTAATTTGCTACCAGGGTTTGTGGAAGATTGCGTTTTTCAAATAACATGTTTTCAAATAATACGTTTTCCAGATTTGTATGTTTGCCTTAATGAATAACTGATTTATGCCTTTTCTATCTAAAAATGCAAAATACAGTGCGAAGTCGATGCCAATAGATGAATTTAGCATCCATAATGTTACTAAATTACTAAACCAGAAAATCGTATGCGCAATACAACCGAAGGCCAAGTATTAATTTAGCAAATTATATTCACTTGCATTAATAATGAGAAGATTTATCACGATTATGCCTTGGCATGTTAAACTGAACAAAAAAGTTTCTTAAAATGGTGATGGTATAGCAAGAAAGGGTTTGAAAATGTCAAATTCACAAGCTAGCCGATGGGGAAAGTAAAATTTCTGCCCAGTCCCATGTTTTGTTTGCCCGTAAACATAACTGACTAGGCAAAAAAATAATAAAATGGTAGCTATCGTTAGCTAGACAAGTGCATTAATACCAAATAAACTGTGGTGTTCTGTCCTTGCGTTGCACATAAAAAGACATGATCAGAGTCTGGTTAGCGTCTTTATTTTCTCACAACTTTTTTAATCATGAGCTGATTGTATGTATAATCAGGAGAGGTATGTGACTGCGTTGCTGAGGATTTTATTTTGCCCGGTTTCATCAGTGTTTCCATTTACTCGCATGTTCCTGATTCTGAAAAGATTGTCTGTCATCCGTGTATCAGATTGGTAAAAAATGGTGTACTAGAAACAGCACATGCAAAAATCTAATTTCCATACCGGGGGGGGGGGGGGGGGGGGGGGGGGGGGGGGGGGGGGGGGGGGGGGGGGGGGGGGGGGGGGGGGGGGGGGG
>CM075001.1:11038255-11058790 GCA_037576825.1 Pangasius krempfi
ACTAGCATTTTCCTGTTTTTTAAAATATTTTGTTTCATCCGTGTTTCATTTTTGTAAAAAATGGTTTTATATAAAAATCACATTCAAAAATATAATTTCCCTCCCCCCCCCCCCCCCCCCCCCCCCCAAAAAAAAAATAGTTATGCAGTAATTATTTGTAAATTACCCACAGCATGTCCAATTTTTCCCTTCACAATTGATCTCCTTGTACATGCAAATTAGCACAGGTTATTTGGTTTCTTAGTGATTCAGGGTCACAGTTTCTGGGACAGCAAGACTACATTATAAGAACACTTAAAGTCTTCTTTGAGGAGATTGTTGTGCTCATGCTGTTAATTACAGTAAAATGATGGCAAATTTAAAGGTACAGTACAATGTGGTAGAATTCAGATAGAAGTTTGATTAAAAGTGGTGCTGTTTCTGCTTTAATGGTGCAAAAGTGTGAAATAATTGGAGGACCATCTTGAGGAAGAGACACAGATATTTCACACTAGGAGCATCCAGGTATTATGATTTGAATGAAATATGTAGCAGTGTTGAAAATTTGCAAAAAAAGAAAGCAAATGATGTGCAAATGGAGTTGTATCAGGTGTGTTTCCACTTGGTTGGAATGAAACCAGCAGTGATAAAGCACTGTGCATCAAACTAGGGATGTAACTCAATGCCACTGTATGACTGATTGATTGATTTTTTTTTAAATCTTTTATTTTATTATTTTTTAAAATTAAATAACTCTACCCCATTCTTCAGTGTTTCCAGGGGCAATACTGGATATAGATAAAGATATAGAAATGGCAGCAGTGTCAAATATGGTGTTCTGGACAGATCCTTAACTTCAGCTCCATCACTCAGTTGTGAACAGATTTCAATCCTGCGTGAGCAGTTATTATTTTTGTTTATACCTACCCATGATATTTTCGAATGAATTTAATCATCCAGAACTGATTGGCTAAAGAAAGACAAGAAAATAAACATTTCCACCATTTTCATGTTTAGGGTGAGTAAGGGGGAGTAGTAATACTATTACTAACTGTGTAGTCAGGAACTGCTTGCTGGCAGTGGCAATCACGAAAACTGGTGGATTTTTAGGTGATCCTGCAGTAATGCACAGTGAACAGTAAAAAAAATTAAATAAATAAAAAAAACAGCATCAATATAACCCTTTTACAAAATGGTTGGGTAGTGTCAGCATGGCCAACATTTAAACACATCACCATCAATATTATTTGTAAAGTGTTAGATTTGACATATTTTAAATCTTCTCTTTTGGCCGAAAACTGAAAGTGAAGTATTTCTTTGGCTTTACTAATAAATATAGTTAACTGATGTTAACTATATACATATCTAATGTTAGCTAAATTGAGCATATATTGATAGAGTTTGTTTTTGAAATAATGAACTCGAAACATTCTCAAATTACTTGATGGAAAGCGAGGGCGCCCCCTGAGTCTAGAGGAGAGCATATGAGATTGGGGGAAGGGGGCGGGGCTTCCATGTGCTGTCGGTTATTTCAAAACACCTGCACAAATCATAACAGATTAATTTGGCAATCTCCTGTTTTGCAGGAGAAAAAGACTGCTCTTTTGGTGTATCTTTGCGTGATAACTCCTAGTAGCGTAATCCGATATTAAATTGCGAAGCTTGTTCTCTGTTCCATCCAAATAGCGCATTCTTATTCAGTTACGTTTCGATATCAAACCGATCGCTTGTTGATATTGTGAACATAGTAGTGTTTTGTTGTGCTGAACTTTATTCACCCGTTCATCCTTGTAATCTGAACACTGCCTGCGTTGACAAATAGAGAATAGCTGTTCTGTCTATAATGTAAATAGTTAACATTCAGTTAGTGGTTAATGTAGCATACAGTGAGGGAGTCACAGCCAGCGAAGCCCTGGGCTGTTTGTAAAAAACAAAACAAAAAAAAACCCACGTATAACAGACAAAGAGCCCTGCTGCATCTATTGTTATCTGTCACTCAAGAGCCAAGGTAGAGCTTCTATGTTCTCATGACAAATTTCTTAATGGCGATCCTGGTATGAGAAAGTACTGTTGATTTACATCTCTTCCAGAACATCAAGTAGGACGTTTCTCAATAGCAGATATTCTGCTGCTCTCCCAGAAGACCTCGCATTCGCACATCTTTAATATTTCCAACAATAACGAGCCAGATCTGTGCAGCGATTAAGCCCAGGACGAGCCTAAAAGCTGCTAATGGAGCAGGTGTAATTGGATCCAAGGCAGGGCGTAAACGCCGTCTGGGAGGCCAGCTTTATTATGTTTTAAATAGCTGGAGAGCTAATGACACTGGAGAATGTCATTATGTGGCATAAAGAGTCAACGCAGAGGCCGGTTATTCCCACGTCACCGAGCAAGGCGTTCCAAGGGGTAAGCACTGGATTTTCTTGGTTTTGGATTAAACCATAGGCGTAAAAAAAAATGAATGAATGAATGTGATCCGATTTTAAAATGTGAAATAATACTAAATAATCTAATAATACTATATTTGGACACAGCTCAAGGTGTTCACATAGTATTAAAAGAAGACAGAAGGATAAAATATCTAAACAAGAGAGTGATGTCACCACCTGTAGGTGTCGGCCCGCTCGGATGACTTAATTCTCCGATACTCGAGATGAGAGAGGTGTATACGGTAGCCTCGATTCCAGGTAATAGTATCATTTGGGAGTGTTGCTCCCATGAGTCAGCCATTAGTCCAAATATACATCAGCCATTCCTGAGTGAGGAGTGAAATAAACGCAGTCGAGGCGTGATTCACTGCTGGGTTCAATTTCTCTCATTTGCTTAGAAAGTGACATGCTATGCAGCGTGAAATCGTAGCATATCTTTATCTGAAAAGTGACAAACAGTGTGGGTTAAGGAACTAGAAAATGAGTAAAAACCTTTTAAATCCCAATCACCAGGCTTTAAAAAAGCGAACAAAACAAAGTAGTGAAGATGAAGTAGTCATGCAAAAATTTGGCTGCAACTGACTCTCTCTCTCTTGCACTCTCCCTCTCTCACTGTGTGTATGTGTGTGTGGATGTGGGTGTGTTTGCATTTGTGTATGTTCCGCTCTCATATGGTTAAATGGTTGAACAATAGTAGGACGCAACGCTAACACACGACATGATATTCACATATTATTCCTCCCAACTGAAGCGACAACTGCCTTCTACATGTACGCCGCAATAGCACTCGTATCATTTGTTTAAATAAATAGACGTTCTCCGCCGGGACGGCTGCTAGGTAACCCGACTCCAGTGTCAGAAACCCAAGCCATGATGCGTGGCGCTGGTCGCCAAGGCAACAGTCAACAAGTCCTATCTGAAAACGAAAGGGTGTAACAGCAATAGGCTCATCTGAAACCCCGCAAGAAGAGTCCTGGACGAAGGAGAAATCGAGCCACCCAACTGACAGCTGCCCTCTGAAGGCTGCACAATCAGGACATTGTTTTACCTCAACAGGTGTGTAGTGGAGTTTGAGCGAAAGTAAATTGACTGATAATCAGTGTTCGTTATGAAGGACGGAAGCTGAGGTGTCTGTATTTTGGTAAAATCTAAAATGTCATATAATGTTAAGATTGGGTTGGGGCGATACGTAAGGAACAAAGCATTTGTGGTTGTTGTAGGAAATTAATGAACGACGAGGCGATGTGATGCCGCACGACAGGAAGCGGAATTGCTGGTACCATCCAGAAGATTATTTTCCTGCAACAGGGAGTCCCTGTTACGCGTTCTGTTTTTACACCACAGCAAGTTGCTAACAGTTACAATTTTGTATTAATTAAAGAACGACGCGTCATACTTTTCATCCGTTTACAGTTAGGTGTAAAATTGTGTAATGTCCCCCAAACAAATTCGTTCCAGGCTCTCTGTTTTTGCTCACTCTCCAAGATACAGATTTCAGCTGGTCATAACCAAGAAACTGAAAATTCCAGAATTATCAGGTCCTCAAGAAAACTTCACTGTTACAAAACGCTGACACTGGAGACTTCTTCCATAAACACTAAATAAACCTATACTCCATGTACTGTCCCTATCTATATTCATAGTTGTATAGGATCATCATCTGTTCAATATGAATAATGTATTCGTATTTGTATTCGGAGTTGTATTTGACACCGAATAGGACGGAAAATAAGAACAAATTGGTATAAAATTTTTACATTTTAACATCCCAGAGGTGAACTTATAGGTGTAAAGTTACTGACTGTAGTCCATCTGTTGCCACACAATTCATCAGCTCTCCTCTGCCCTGTCCAACAACAACAAAAAAAAGGGACCACCACAGGACCACCGCTAACCATCTGTTAGTATTTGGGTGCTGGTCCATTTTAGCAGACATGGTAGTGTGTGTGTGTGTGTGTGTGTGTGTGTGTGTGTGTGTGTGTGTGTGTGTGTGTGTGTGTGTGTATGGTGCTGGTGTGAATGTAGGGTACGGTATGTAATGGCATGGTAGAATTTGAGTTTTTAAAACATTACATTTACCACCGTGGTGGACAAAACATAAATTCATTAGCTATCCCAGTGGGCAAGTAAAGGCACCAGTGTGCTGCCCAAATATCGGTCTGCCTGGAAACCGACTAGGCTAAAAGGCTGTAGCTAACATAAGGTAACAACTTATGGCAAGCTAATTTGCTAGCTAAGTGCATTATTGCAGATTAAGGGAAACGAACGAGTGTATATCATGTAGCATGTTGTGTTTGACAGTCAGTTGGTTCTTTGGCCAACGTTTCGGTTAGGAGCTGCGGTGCACTCTGCTTGTATCGCAGATATATATTTTAGCTAGCGTGTTAATTTTTTTCTCAATATGTTTTAGATGTTTTTACTCGTCCACCAGTCAGCTATGAATGAAAACTTGTACCATCTTATTAAACGCACCGATCTTATGGGTTTTCGAAGTCGCAGTAACTCACAGTTGCAATATAAATAGTCACAACAAAAAAAAAGTCACAATTGCGTGATATCTTTCAATTATGAGGAGAAAAAATAATTGCGAGAGGAAATGTACATAATGCTTTTTTCACACGTGGTGGAAACAAGCTTCCATAGCTTCCGTTGTTTATTGATATTTTAAATGTGTAGGGTGATTCAGTATCCTATGTTAATTTGTTATATAAATGGCGCAGATGAGATTGTACTAGAAACGCAGTTTGAGTTTGAGCACTGAGTACTGTGGCAAAAAATGTAAACAGGTTAAAAAAAAGTGTGTGTTTTGTGCTACATTTGATAGCAAATTATAACAAACTGATAGCAGAAAAAGCACTTGATGCGCTGTAGTTAATAAACTGGCAACTTCCATGGCTGGGTTTTATGTGCTGCTGTCAGAATGCTGATATTCTATTCCTGTACTTGGTATGCTTTGGTGTCTGGATGGATTTAAATTTATATCTGGGATAGATAAGCAATCCAGCTAGGGATTATCCTTAATTGGCCTTACAACATGGTTTTAGGGTTATTACATCTCGTGGTTGCAAAATGTTAAGCTAAAGTTAACGCTGCAAATTGCAGTTTCAACACGTTTAATGGTAGTGCTGCAAGTAGGGGTTTGGACGAAATGTCTTTCTCCGTCCTGCCAATCAAAGCAGACTTAGTGTTCACTTCGTCTAAACACAACACGCTTATATGTATGCGCATATGTTTGATGGTCCTTTTAGGAAATAAAACTAGAATCGCATTTTATCCACAATTAACCCCTTAAAGTCTCAGTTATCTCAAAGCATGTTGTTCAGTTACTGCTATGGATTTCTCCGTACTGCCAGGTAAATATCTAAATGTATGGAACGCATATTTGCTGGATTTGCTGAAAGTTGCTGAAAGTTTAAGGGGACCAAATGTGAGACTAGTGCTCTGAAGTTGTTTTATCAAAGTTAAATTTATTATCGAGTTTTTATAACTATCAGCCGCTTTGACTGTTAACTTTAATTGATGGGATTTAATCCAGACCTGAACCTAGTCCTAAACCTTGACATAGACAAGTTGTTTTCCTTATGAAAATGCAGAGGAAGGTGTTTCGTGTCCTCTTTAGATTTAGCGGCTGTTTTGCCAGCCTGGTTTAGGTCAGCGTCACTGCAAGTCAATGCAAAGTTCTTCTGACTGATCACGTCCATCTTACAATGAAATATTTCTATCCTATTCAAATTATGTTATAGGCAGAAAAACATTTTATCATGTTTGCCAGAATTCAGCCACAGTGACATCTGATGGGTTTTCCAGACCCCCACACAAAAATGGTCAAAAATCGCAGAAGAGGAAAAAAATGGTTTCCACGAGAGATAAAAGAACTTTTGTGTTTTTGTTTTTTGTTTCTTAGTCTAGCATGAATTTTAATTTTTGGTCCGTTGTATCCTGGACTTTGGTTTTGTGGTCCAGTGTGTCTTGAATTTTGGTTTTTGGTCCTGTGTGTCCTGAATTTCAGTTTTTGGTCCAACGTGTTACAGTTTTTGTTCCAGTGTGTTCTGAATATCAGATTTTGATCGGTGTACCCTGAATTTTGGTTTTGGTTTTCAGTCTAATGTGTCCTAAATTTCATTTTTCAGTCCAGTATCTCCTAAATTTGAGTTTTAGTTTTTGGACCATTGTCTCCTGAATTTCGGTTTTGTGGTCTTGTATGTCTAGAACTTCAGTTTTTGGTTCTATATTTTGGTTTTTGGTCCAGTGTGTCCTGAATTTCAGTTGTGGGTCCAGTATGTCCTGAATTTCAGTTTTGTGGTCTAATATGTCCAGAATTTCAGTTTTTGGTCCAGGGTATCCTGAATTTTGGTTTTGTGATCTATGTGTCCCGAATTTTGTTTTTTTAACCAGCGTATCCTGAATTTTGCTTTTTTTTTTTTCTTTCCAGTTTTTGGTCCAATTTTGGTCCAAGATTTCAATCCAGTGTCCCCTGAATTTTAATTTTTGTTTTCAGTCTAATGTGTCTTAAATTTCAGTTTTCTGTTCAGTATGTCCTGTATATGAGTTTTAGTTTTTGGTCCAGTGTCTCCTGAATTTCACTTTCGTGGTCTAGTGTGTTTTTAGTGTGTGAATTTCAGCTGTTGGTCCAGAGTGTCCTGAATTTTTGTTTTTGGTCCAGGGTGTCCTGAATTTGAATGTTAAGTTTTGGTCCAGTGTCTCCTGAATTTCAGTTCTGTGGTTTAGTGTGTTCTGAATTTCGGTTTTTGGTCCAGCGTCCCCTGAATTTTGGTTTTGGTTTTTGGTCCAGTGTGTCCTAACTTCAGTTTATTGTCCAGCGTGTCCTGAATGTCAGTTTCGGCCAGATCTGTCACACCCACACACTCCAACAGATACTCAAACACACAACTCAAATAAATGCAGTCATGTGTGATTATAAATGCTACACACACACACACACACACACCTGTGAGTCTGTGAATGTGTGTTTGTTTGTAGCATTGTGGAGGATTTACAATCACACATGACTGGGAGTGGTCTCATGTCTGTTATTTGGGTGTAACAACAGAGCGTGTGTTTGAACTTTGTCCAAACACTTTATCACAGAAAATCTCGGCTTAGTGTCAGGTGTACATGTTTTTCTTCAGCCATAATGTTGACTCATTAACACACATTCACTTTAGAATTATTAATGTCAAATAATAAATATTAATAGCTTAAATATTAAATGACTTGAATAACTAAAAGAAAAAAAAAACTTCTAGACTACAAGATATTACTACAGTTATCCCAATACTATGTAATAATATGTAACATATCTGATCCATGAGCACATTTTGTGTTGTAACCTGTATTGAATGAAGCAAAACAGAAATATTATCAGTATCGTGACAGCTCTGGTATTGGAAATGGTGCCTCTCTAATTAACTGCATTGTTGAGTAAGTCTGTGAAGTCTGCTCTGACAGTAGTTCCATACAAGGTATGTCACAGGATACTCCACATTAACAGGGCTAAAAAAAAAAAAATTATGAGAAAGGATTACTGTAAATAAGCATTTATTTAGCATTTTTGGAAGGAGTCTCCAGTGTCAGCACTTCGTAGCAATCAGCAGTAAAGCTGTAACTCTGTTTTCTGATATGAGACGGTGTTCATGAAAAGGCCTTTGCATTTGTAGTCTTATTACTTTTAAGAGAATGAAAAAAGAAAGTCTGGTGAGGGAACGACTGTTTATAGCTTCTATAAGGACTAATTTGTTTTACAGATGTTCCACAACTTTAAACACAGTTATAAACAGATCCAAAGTATGCCAGGTCATTCTTTAATTTAAAAAATGTTGTGGTATAAGAATTGTAACACATTTTAAGGAGTGCTGTTGTATGAAAATACCACATATCTACATATAAGCATTACTGTTGTGTAGTTATTATATGTTTTCTATATGTCTGTCGAAAATTTCCTCTTTCTATGGAGAAGCTTGATAAATTAATCATTAATCAACATTTCATCCATCTCCTCACAGTCATGAAAACCTCCTTTGGGCTCCTCGCCACAGTACTGTGGTACCTGTCACCAAGTCTCTCATGGGCTGCTAAGATCATTGTAGTCCCTCCAATAATGTTTGAGAGCCATCTGTACATCTTTAAGACACTGGCATCGGCGCTGCACGCTGAAGGTCATGAGACGGTGCTGCTGGTGTCGGAGGGACGAGACGTGGCGCCTTCGGAGCACTACCGTCTGCAACGCTACCCAGGTATATTCAACAGCTCATCAGCAGCAGATGACTTCCTGCAGGCCAAGGTTCACAACATCTTCTCGGGCCGCCCGACACCGCTGGAGCTCTTTGACATCCTGGAGCACTATGCGCAGAACTGTGACAGCGTGGTGGGCAGCAGTTCAGTGATGGCACAGCTGCAGCAGGAGCGCTTCGACCTGCTGCTTGTTGACCCTAACGAAATGTGTGGCTTTGTGCTGGCGCATATCCTGGGTGTGCCCTATGCCGTCTTCAGCACAGGCTTGTGGTATCCAGCGGAAGTAGGCGCACCGGCACCGCTTGCCTATGTGCCGGAGTTCAACTCCCTGCTAACGGACCACATGACGCTAGTACAGCGTGTGGCCAACACCGTTGTGTACTTGGCATCGCGCATAGGAGTGCACTTGCTTGTGCTGCCCAAGTACGACCGCATTATGTGGCGGCATGCTGTGCAGCCACCAGCCTCCATGCATGAGCTGGTGCAGGGCAGTCGTCTATGGATGCTGTGTACCGACTTGGCTCTGGAGTTCCCTCGGCCCACGTTACCACATGTCGTCTATGTTGGCGGAATCCTCACCAAGCCACCGAGCCCTCTGCCACAGGTAAGGGTGCTTAAATAGGGTGCTAACCCAGTAAGGTGTCTACCACAGGGCATTATTTTAGATAAGCAGGAAGTTTGTACAATAAGGGAATGTTTAAGCCTGAGGAAACCTGGTGATTAGATTGCATGATGCATCAGTTCTTGTTTCACTTGAAGGCGATGAGTAGAATAATACATTGGCATGGCTTTTAAGGACCTGACGAAGCACTTGGAGTGGCAGAAGTTGAGTGGAAATTTGTAGGGACATATGTATTTAAAACCCACACTCACTTCCACAGATACTCTAATCAAGCTGATATCACCTGCTTCTAGTTCTTTGTTTGTACTGCCATCAGTTGGTCGATTTCCCCAAATTATATACAAATACGTAACTGAAATGAGGTTAACAGTGTTCCTTTTTTAATGAATACATTTATCCTGCCCACATGAGAGGAAAAACATCCAACACCTGCACCTTTTTTGTTCCCTGTAGAATCCCAGTTCCAGTCCACACTACTGGCAGTGTCTTCATAAAATTTCCACGTACATAAAGTCATCAAACTCTCCAAAGAGAAAATTCTTAGTTTCCCCGGATTATATGGTGTAAATGATAGAGTCAAGTTTAAAACCACGACTCACTCTCTCTGGTGATCATTCAAGATTACTTGGGCAGGAACCTTCCTGGTCTCTACCACAATACAGGCCTTTTCGTTCCCTGTGTAGGAGAACTGATTTCAAATCTGATGATCTTATTGAAGGTTGGGTTGTTATCTTGGTGCACCAGTTAAGGTTTGTGATCTCATTCACATAACCCTGGAATGCGGATATCAGCTTTCTGGGCAGCAATTGTTCAAAAGTCGAGGCCATAGTCCTCGGACATGCTGCGGAGCAATTAAAATTGTTAGAAAGGATACAGTGAGGGCCATTTTAGCATAATCTGTGTGACCTATTGTGGTACTCCAGGAGCAGTATCTGTTGTGAGGGAAGTATTAGTTAGTTAGTTTAGTTTATTGTCCTTTCGGAAATTCTTTTTGTATCTGTGGCAAGTCCCTGGGGCAGACTAGATGGTTGAGGTGTGGCAAGTGAATAGTCCCTCATACTGGATTATTTGCCACATGGTTGCATACTGGACTAGTTGCCTGATGGTGGAGGTGTGGCTGGTTAACTGTCCATTATACTGGACTAGTTGCCAGATGGTTAAGGAGTAGCATGTTAACAATCCCTCATGCTGGATTATTTGCCAGATGTTTGGGTACTGGAGTACTGGGTACTGGTGTGACAGGTTAAAAGTCAGGTATCTGCTGTGAGGGAAGTATTAGTGATGGATTATTGAGGTGTGGCAGGTTAAAAGTCCCTGTGACAGGTTACCATTCCCACACACTGGACTAGTTGCTGGATGGTTGAGGTTTGGCAGATTAACTTTCCTTTTGTAGTAGACTAGTTGCCAGATGGCTAACAGTGTGTGGCAAGTTAACAGTCCCTCATACTGAACTAGTTGCAAGACGAATTCATTATGGAATCTCCCAATCTGGGCATTTGTGTTTGTTGCTTCAGCAGATGAGTGTGAGTGTGAGCTCCTGCTTTGTCAATTTCTGGTGAAGTCCTTTGTAATAATGCTTGTAGATCTGGCTGACGTTAAAGGGCAGAACATTTTAAGTCAAGGGACAAAAAACAGGGTCCAAAAGCTCAGTAGTCAAAAAATAACAGTGAAAAAACCTTGCACGTTCCTCACTTTCAGTATCAAGGGTGGGCAAAATATCATTCAGTGTTGCAATAATACATTTATTTGAGAATGTGAAAAGGTAGTATAGTGCTGTGGCTCAAATACAGAGTCTGTGATCCAAAGTCTCCTTGCTGTCATAGTAAATGCTATATCATTGGGGCTGTATGACATTCAAGGAGGCCAGTGAGGGACGTCAGACTTTGGGGTGTGGGTTGCTTAATACAGTAACTGTTTTGTAATTAGGAGAGATCAAATGCAAAATGCGTCAGACCTTATCAAAGGAAAGCTCACCCCCAAAAACAACCAACCTACGGCCACAGAGAAATCCATGTGCAGTGGCTTGCAAAAGTATTTAACCACCCTGGAAATGATCAGCTCAGATATGTAACAAGTGATAAATATGCATATTCTTGCTGTCTCATGTTTAGATTGAATTTTCAGACTCAAAAATAATGAATGGTCAGCAGGTATTTCAAAGAATATCAAAAACAGGAAATACCTGCTTTGATAAGTGATATGAAATGAAAGATACTGTCATAATGAGGACACAACTGAGTTATAATTGGCCTTCACCTGTGAAATCTTAAAACAGCTCCTATTTTCTGAACTGTCACTGAAGAGAATGTCAGTCTGAAGGAAAGGAGTGAAAATGAAGACTAAGGAGCATTCTAAGGTAGTTAAAGATAAGGTCATAAAATTTCATAGGGTGTAAAATTATATCTACGAGGTTGGACATCCCAGTAAGCACTGTTGGATCAGTAGTGAGGAAGTGGCAGCTGTGTCACTTTTTTTTTTTCCAATGAATTTTGACTTAACTGAAAGTTTACTTTAAGAGCATATTAGCGTGCAATAAAAATACTGGCTGGAACAATCTGTGTAAGCATCATTTGGAATGCAGGCAAATCTGATGACTTTTACAGGGTTGAATACTTTTGCAAGGTATGCCATATAGTGCTCGTGGTGTGAACTGAGATTAAGAATTGTTGGTAGGAGAGATTAACAAGACACAAGCCAACCTGCAGGAAAAGTTAAGGACTGTAAATATTTTTGTTGAAATAGCTTTTGGCCAGAAAGCAGCTAACATGACCGAATAGTGACACCAGTTACCTTCTAATGCATAACCAGTAATATCGATAAATAAGACCATTTGATAAATCAGCACAGAGGATCTTTATGTCTAAAAACCTGGATCCGCTGATCTAAGGCCAGTTTTCCCCCATACATTTATTGCTTTGCTATAAAAATGTATTGTGTTGTAATCATGATATTGATATTATATCGTCGTATTGCCCAGCTCTAATCGCTACAAATTCTTCATGCAATCATGTTTTAGCTAGTACAGTAGTTCCTAAACCGCTTCTTCGGCGCCTACCTCAAACATAATCTGTGGGATCACAAAGGCCGGCGTTATAAATGCGAGCAATTGCAAGGATCAGCGCACAGAACAGGAGTGGGGGGTTCTTTAGCCTAGACTTGCAGTTTTGGAATACCAATCACCGAAAGGAGCTCATTGTGTGCCTTCTGGGCCAGTATGTGATGAGGGTGTGTGTGTGTGTGTGGACATGGGTCGTACGATTAAATGTACCCATTGTGGAACGTGTGTGGAGCACAGTGGGACCAGTGTAAGGGACGGATTGTCAGTGCCAGGCCGACTCGGGCCACTCTGGTGCAGCTGGACTCACAACTGACACAAAACCCCTACTGATTCTCGGGATATGCTAGCACACTAACACAAACGTCCGATCACACGCTATGAACAAATTACGTTCTGCAGATCCTTGCTAATATCCCAACAGTGAGCTGATATTCTAGTAAACAATACTAACTTGTCTGGTATCGCATTTCTATTGTAGTACTAGTGGAGTGCACTCATTAATTGACTGACAAAAATTGTGTTGACAAAAACCTTCCGTCATTTTCACATATTTTAAACTCAAAAATAGTGCGCGTTATCCAATATACGGTTTCCCCGAAAAAATCATGAGCTAGCAGTGCATACGTGCAATGCTAATATGAACCAATTTGGGTTAGTTTGACTGATGCTAGCAAGCATTTTTTGTAACATTAGCATTATACATGTATTAGCATAGAGAAACCCCAGGCTGAATCTCATTCACAAGCGCATCATGGTACTAAGAAGTGATAGTATAACTAGTAGGATGGGAAATTTTGTTGGAAGACTTTAAGTTAAGATTTAAGTTGACTTTCCAAACGGGAGAACGTCTTGAATTTTGGTTTGATGCTTAGAACGAAACATATAAGGTCAAATGTTAGGTCAGTTCATCTCTCTGTCCATTGTTCCCTTGTCTTGTTGTGGGACGTGAGGAGGAGCTTGAATCCTGGCATGACATCAAGGGTGAGTAAGGTCATTATAGCAGACACAGAGGTCAGAGAGAGCAATATGTACAGTAGCAAGGCCACAGACACACCAGTGACAGAAAGAAAATGTCCAACAAATGATTAAAAGTTCAGTTTTTCTGTGCTTTTCCTTTCTCTGACGCACAAACAGAATTCAAATATATGTAAAAAAAACAAACAAAAAAAACCCAACCATCTGAGCCTTTAGTACTTGGAATTTGAATAAGCTTTATGGATTTTTGAGACTATGTGTGTTGTGTTATGTTGTGTGGTGTGTGCGCTCAGGAATTTGCAGCCTGGCTGAATGACACGGACGAGCACGGGTTTGTGGTAGTGTCGTTCGGCGCAGGGGTGAAGTACCTCTCTGACGACATCAGTTACAAGCTGGCAGGAGCGCTGAGCCGTCTAACTCAGAAGGTCATCTGGAGGTAGGACTACTGCTCACGCACTCATTTATTTGGGATTGCACCAAAATCTCATAGGCCAAAAATGGGCAGAAATGACACATAAAAATAATAATAATTATTTTTATTTATTTATTTATTACTATATTTTCTTTCTTTCTTTATTTTTTTATTAATTTATTATTTATTGATTTTATTTACTTATTTATTGGTTTAATTTACATATTTATTAATTTATTTTTTTAAATTAATTTATTACTTATTTATTAATTACATCCTGATATAGGACACATGTGCACACCCACACTGAGCCCCCCATTTCTTCTTCCCGCTGCGCCCGTTAAAGGTCAACGAAGCGGATCGTCCGTCTCCATTACGGAAGTCCGGTTTACGAGCCGCATGTTTGATTTGGCACAGATTTTAGCTCAGATGCCCTCCTTAACGCAACCCATCCCATCTCATCCGGGTTTGGGACCGGCACCGAGAGCACACTAACTCATGCAACCCCAGTGGCTGGGCTTGGCGCCCGATGTGTACACACAGTACACACATACACTCAAAAGAAAACACACCCGTACTTACAAACACACCTCCTGGCAGCTTCCTGTTTTGAATAGTTAATTGTCTGGCGTATGTAAATCAGTGCATTGAAAATGTTTCTCTTTGTATGTAAATAGATTGCATTTTATTTTAATATGGATAACCAGATAGTTTCACATATTTTATTTATTTCCAATTCAGTACAAAACCACTTTGTTAGGTGAGCAGGTGTATGGGGATATAATGTTTTCGTATATCTCTTAAGTGTGTGTAAAAGAAAACAAACAGTTATTTCCCTTATTACTGTGTGAAATTAAATTTAAATTTTAAAGCGATTTCTTGCTGATAAGTTGTCTGAATTTCGCGACAGTCAAACATAATGAACACAAGTGAAAGTCATAATGTGTAAAGTGTGGAGAAAGTGGGGAAAAAAAAAAAATCCCTTCTGACAAGCCGAAGCATATCACCAGATGTGTGTGACACACCGCGTGAAAGTGGAGGTAGTGTAAACTCGTGATCATGCGTTTGCACGTCACCTTTAATTAGTGAATTTAGCGAACGCTAAAAGAAGAAGAATTTGTGATCTGATCCGGACCGCTCATTAACAGCAGAATTTGCATTCCGTTCGAGATAAACCTGGATAAAGTAAAAGGTAACCCTCAGGCTGAAGGTGACAGCAAGGTGAACGTGTAGACCTGATGTGCTGAAGCATGTCATCTGATCTGCAGAAGCGTGTGAAACGTGGAGGTGGTGTAAACGCCTCAGCCTGCATGGCTGCCTCTGCGACCAGTCATCTTTATTAGTGTTTAAATAATGATTATCCCAGCTGTAAATGCCTTCAGGTCCATCATGCAGAAAGATAATTACCGAAAACACATAGCCAGTGCTATACAACTGAAGAGAGAAGAAAGTGGCTGGCTTAAAAAAAAAAAAAAATACTAATTGTATTCAACAACTAAGAGTCTTTTGGAAAGGCTTCGTGAAACAAGAACGAGTTGAGCGTTAACCGGTCCGACTTGGTGCAACTTGGTCAGATTTCATGAATCTTATGTAAAAATGTTAAAAACAGGTAAAATTTCGATTGTGCTGGTAGTCGTATGAAGTTCAGTGATCTTCTATCACTCGCTTACGAATTATATCCGAGACCGTTTGTTTTTGGTTTTTTTTGGTGGTTCTTAAAATTGAGGGTCATTTTATTGCTTAAAGGTACAAGATATATACCCATGCTGTAAAATGTAAGGAATAAATGATTTGAGAGTATGCTGTTATAGGGAAATAATCAACGACTGGGTTGTGTATTGAAGCCGAGTTCCTGTTACCACCCTAAAGTCGATTATTTTCCTGTAACAGTATTCCGAAGTGCTGTATTCCTCTTATACAACAGCAGTTTGTCAAGGCTAACGTTTTTTTTTTTGTTTATGAAAGAGTGATGCATTGTATCTGTCAGCATTATCTGTTTATGATTTTGTTTAACGTTGTGGTACGTCAGCAAAACATGAACAGGTGGTTCTTATCACTTATGTTATAGCAGTTCGAAACTTTAGTTCGTCGCATTCGATCCCTCACCAGCCTTTGTTTTTTTGTTTTTTTTCCCCCTCTCTCTTGAAGTTATTAAGACAGAAAAATGCGGCTTGGCATTTGTGTTACAAAGCGTTACAAAGCGTTACAAAGCGCTGACACTGGAGACTCCTTCTAAAAAGGCACCATATCAACAATCACACACCATTTATGCGGAGCGTCCACAATACAAGTCCCTGCGGAAGCCGTTAACATAGATACGAGTGCATCGATACAAACCTTGCACTGTCAATCAACACCACCTGACCAATCAGATTCGAGCATTCAACAGCGCTGTGGTGTAATTACAAATAAAACCTTTTTTTTTTTTCTGGCACACGCATGAACTGTTGAACTGTTACTTCAAATGCAAAACATTATAAAGAAATCTTTCTTGCTAAAGAGTTGCTCTAAGCTGGGCTTTTGTATAGAGAAAATGCTACCTAGAGCAATTTTTTTGTGTTGAGATAGGAAAAAAAAACAGCTCCTGCAACACACAGTGTGTAACCATGACAACGCTTGTGTACCAGAGTGTACCAGCTAAGAGCGCACCTAGAAGAGATTTATTCATTCCTCCCACACACACACACACACACACACACACATACCCGCAACATTTAGCCTAAATTTGCGGTTTTTGAGGTTTGGTGTTCGACACTGACATATTTTGAAATATTTTTTTTGCTGCATTTTGCTCTTAAATGTAACATTTGAGTTTTTAGCATAGAACTGCATGGCATAATGACATGAGGACATTAAGGATATTCTGATGATTTACTTAAAATGTGTGTTGTTGTTTTTTAAATTAATAATTCACTTCAGTCTACAGTTTCGTTCAAAGTGACCTCATCGGTAAGTTTCACAATATCACTGAAAGTAAAGGGGAAAAAAAGAATGAGAGAATTTCTTTTTCTTTTTCCCCATGATCTTCAGGAAATTCAGATGATGCAACCTGTTGAACATGTGACTTGTGGAATATTCCAGATGTCTCATAGGGGTGAATGTGTTGAGGAAACAGGGCTATGGGACTAAACTGTATATTTTTGATAGCCTATGACGATGGAGATTATGGATGGAGTGCTATTGCGCCAGGTTCTTGTACTTCCATATACTGATCAGTTATCACGTGTATTTAAAGGTATTTTTTTATCTTCCACCACAATGCAAAGCAAATTTGACTTGTCGCTCTCTAGCATTAGCGTTAACTCTCAGTGCGTCGGCTCCTTCCCTGTTACACGAAGTCCTTGGATAGCTCATCGTTTCAAATGAGACCGACAGAGGAGACCGAGCTAACTCGAGGCCACCGTGAGACCGTTGCGTAGTGGCGGTGGAAACGAGGGAGCACGCTGTTCTTGTCCTCTGCCGTCATTTACACCTCAGCGTGGAATTGTTGTTGTTGTTTATCGTCTTTCCTAATGAGCATTCGGTGGTTAGACCACCTCAGGGAGGACGTATGGGTATAAGTCTCCGATGTCCGCACCAGAATAACTGGAGACACGCATCCAAGGACAGCTAAACCCATATACCGATGTTTGTGCCATCTCGAACTTCTAACACCTGGGGAACGTTTCAGAACATTAGAAATATTAGAATAGAAAAGAATTACTACACACTTCAGTGTGTGAGTGTGTGTGATATGCTGTATATGACTATAAATTGCAATGTTAACCATTTTAGTGTGCTGTTTTATGACCAGTTTATGACGGATTGTTGCATCGTTATTGTCAAGTCTTCCTTATGTAATCTGACTGATTGGTCAGAAGGTGATCTTTTATAACAGCAGCTCTTAGTGTCAGCTGCAAGGTTTACATCAATGCGTTTGGCATCGACTTTTTGGTTTCTTGGTACGCTGGATTTTATTTTAACGTTCTTAACGTCAAGAGAGAAAAAGAGAGGCTGGTGCGGGATCGACTGTTTATAGCTACTATAACGTAAGTAATAACCTGAGCTAGCTTGTTTTGTGTCATAATTCTACACCATTAATTTAGACCAACTTTAAACGTAAACTAACTTCCACAACATTCCACATAAACATAGTTATAGACAAATAAAAATATAGATATGTTGTGGTGTTCTTTAATAAACAAAAATGTGGTTGTTATTGTAAGAGAATTAAGACACTTCAGGATATTGTGTTTCTGAAAAATACCAAGTTTTGGATTGTAGAAGTAATCCCAAACTCTGTATCACACACCCTGTTATTAATTAGTTTCACATAAAAACACGTCATGTTTCATTCCGTACGTATCCCAGTAGGCATCAGAGGCTGCTCATGTCACTTTGGATGATATCTACCCTTGTATCCCAGTGCACTTCTGTTATGTCAGAGGCCCGTGATGGTAATACTGTGAAATGTGAGGTTAATTATCACACAGTAATAAAACCATAATGACTGTTATATAGATATTCTTTGACCCTACGTGTTCTGATGTCACCTGTTCACCTGTTCACGGGACACTGACAGCCCAGGAACGCACTAAAATGCAAAGTCGGCTGTCGTCACGTTAGCCTGAAACGTATCCTAAGACAACCGTATGCCAATAGTTGGGCGTTATGTCTTTATGCCACGTGACGCCGATCAGCATACGTCTTCATAAACAGTTTTGTATATTAGTAGCTCCATTTTCCCTATACTTTTTTTTTCAGCTTTTGACATCATGCCAACTTTTTTTTTTTTTAGAAAATTCGCTGTGTGAAAATGACACGCAGGTCACGCAGTGGGACTTTACCTCCCGATTTTGCTTGCCCAGCCGAATCTTGGCTGTTATTTGCAATCTGATCGTTGTTTTATAGAACTGCCAAGTGTGTACACTACAAACAAAGGATAAACACACGGCTCAGCTGATTGGCCCAGAGCTCTTTCCCTTGTAGATTCTACCAATGCAATGGCAGCAAGATCATGTGACCCCAGATGTCAGTCTTTCTTCCGTTTTCCTGCAGGTTTTCTGGAGTTCCCCCAAGGAACCTGGGCAACAACACAAAACTAGTGGAGTGGATGCCACAGAATGACCTGTTGGGTGAGTTAACACACACACACACACACACACACACACATGTATGCTGACTCAGCATGAGTGCCCTCCTCCATCATATTATCTCCCTGTGAATGAGCACTGACGTATGTTTGAAACTTTTTCTGAAGTCCTGGTGTGTGCGTGTCCATGTGTGCATGTGTGTACCTGTGTGCGTCTGTGTGATGTGTGTATCTTTGTGACCAAATGTCCCCACAAGGATAGCAATATTGTTTTTGACAGTTTTTGCCTTACGGGGACATTTTTCCAGTCCCCATGAGCCATTAATCAGTTACATTAATAGTTTTGTCAGTGGAAGGTCCTCACAAGAATAGTAACGCAACTGTGTGTATGTCTGTTTGTCTCTGTCTGTGTGTGTCCATGTGTCTGTGTGTGATTGTCTTTGTGTCTGTTTCTCTGTGTGTGTGTGTGTGTGTGTGTGTGTGTGTGTGTGTGTGTGCATCTATCCTTGTCCATGTCTGTCCCTGTGTCTGTCCCTGTGTCTGTCCCTGTGTCTGTCCCTGTGTCTGTCCCTGTGTGTGTCCCTGTGTGTGTATCCCTGTGTCTGTCCCTGTGTGTATCCCTGTGTGTATCCCTGTGTGTATCCCTGTGTGTATCCCTGTGTGTGTCTATATGTGTCTGTCTGTGTGTTCAACTTTCTCTGTCTGTGTGTGCCTGTGTATGTCTGCCTGTGTGAGTATGCCTCTCTGTCCGTGTGTGTCCTTGTGTGTCCTTGTGTGTCCTTGTGTGTGTGGATGTGTATGCTTATCTCTGTGTGTGTCCCTGTGTATATGTGTCTGTTTGCATGTCTGTGTGTGTGTGTGTGTGTGTGTGTGTGTGTCTGTCTGTTTCTGTAAGGCAGTGTGTCTGCAAGGCAGTGTGTGTGTGTGTATGTGTGTGTAATGGTAACTGAAACAGAGAAACTTTGTTTTTCTTCTGTCCCTCTCTCCTTCTTGTGCAAGCCAATCATTCATTCTTTACGATCATTCCCTCGATTCATCCCTCACATTATATTATTTAGAAGAAAACGCTTTTCAGAGAGAGAGAGAGAAAGTCAAATTATCTGATTGTTATTTGGTGTCTGAATCACATCCTGCTTGTGCCTGTCAATGGCACATTGTCTACTCTCGTTCACACACACACACACACACACACACACACACACACACACACAGACTGAGGATTGTGACCTCGCCTAATCATACCTTTGGGCTAATTTCCCTGGTTTTGAATACACAGGCTGGAGAAATGCACGAGAGAGAGAGAGAGAGAGAGAGAGAGAGCAGAAGTGACAGATACATTCTGCTCCACATTCTTCTCATCCTCCATTTTTATTGACACAGTTGAGGGTTCACCTGCATGCACCAATACATCACTCATTTAATCATTACTGGTTAAATATTAGCTTAGACAACACACACACTCCCATAGATCTTTATATTCAGAACTCATCCCTTGAACCTGTGTGTGTGTGTGTGTGTGTGTGTGTGTGTGTGTGTGTGTGTGTGTTGAATTCAAATAATTTGGTTTTTAATGATTTAGCAAATGCATATTAACTCCATATTAAAGAAAAGAATCCAGCAAAGGACATAGGAAGATTTTTAAGCAATTAGAATTTACAGCTTGATAGCAGTGTGTATCAGTCGTTGTGTGTGTGTGTGTGTGTGTGTGTGTGTGTGTGTGTGTGTGTGTGTGTGTGTGTGTGTGTGTGTGTGTGTGTG
>CM075001.1:11065869-11081526 GCA_037576825.1 Pangasius krempfi
CATAATTTTTTTTTTTTTTTTTTTTTTTATTATTTTTTTCTTTTTAATTTTTTTTTTTTTTTTTTTTTTTTTATTATATTATTTTTTTATTTAATATTAATTTAACAAAAAAAAATATCCATCAATCCCCCCCCCCCCCCCCCCCCCCATCCTTGCCATCAGCACACAACGAAAACACAGCCGACAAATCAGCACCAGAATCACAAATATTTCAACATAAACACGCATGTTTTTCAGGGTGGAATTTTCCTCGTGCTAATAACGCAGTGCGATTTAGAGAAACTGTGCATAAGTGCTGCTGCTAACAGGTAATACTAGTTCGCCATAGAGCAAGCCCACCTGCCATTTTTTTCTATTAGGATCTTTAAAACTTAATTTAACTTCAATTCTTTAGAGCGTAGTTGTGTCCATTTCAAGGGTGTAGATGTGTTTTCAATTTATAGGTAATAGTCATAGATCAAAATGTTCCAATACTGCTTTTATCTTAAATACAACAGGAAAACACATGTTTTGTAATCTTCTGCTATCATTTTTTTTTCCCCTTGTACTCACACTCCCTTTCATTCCGCCCTGAGGCACTTAACTTGTGTGTGCATGTGTGAACGAATGAAACGGGTCTGATTGTTGATGTGTAGAATAAACAAAGCGCTAATGTACGTCTTGTAGCTTCTCACAAAGGGAGTGTTTTCCTATGAGGCCTTATATTGTAAATCTTTGGTACTGTAGTTGAAATCCCATGATGCACCATGCCTCTCTGGAACCAGCCTTTTTTTTTTCTTTTTTTTTCTTTTTTTTTTGGTGATCGTTTAGGATTGGTCCTTTTTAGCACTGCTGCTTGAAGAGTTCCGATAACATTTCACACAAATCAGAATGATTTGTACTGTCCGAATGATCGCTCATGCAACAGACTACAATTAGAAACAAATTTTTATTTCTGGCTATGTAGCATAATTTAGAAGAAAAAAAAAAATCACACTTAGATCCCATGTTGATTTTGTAGCTGAGCATTAAAGTAAAGTTTGAAAACTTTTTGACTTTTTGGATTGTACTAAATCCTGTCAGACCTTCACAGTGAAAAACATACTGACTGACATCTCAATCCAGAGATCGTGTCAGATAACATAAAACCAAACAATAAAAATGTGTAAATAATTCAGAAATGTAACAGTTCAGCCATTTTCACTGTGAGCTTTAGGCATTTTGCCAGCCAAGCACTGTTTATAATTATGTCCATACTTGAATATTGTACTGTACATGGCTGCGAAATGGCTGGAAATGCAAATAAGCTATGACTGGAGAAATGGCTACACCCAGAAAATTCTTTAAACCATATAACCATCACTTTCTGCTCACTTTTGGTCATAATTACAGTATTAATAGACGCCTAATAGTGGAAGAAATAACATTAGTTGCTTAATGTAGTTGAGAATGAGTGTATATGAGCAACTATACGAAATGTGTGTGTGTGTGTGTGTGTGTGTGTGCGCACGTGTGCGTCCAGCGCTATCTTTGTACTGCTAATTTAAAACATGCTACAAGAAAATTTCCCTTTTCATTGCTCAACCCTTTCTTTCCTTTTACTGTCAGATTCCATCAAGTTAGTTTATTCCTGCTTACACGTTTTCGTTGTTTTTTTTTTTTTATTAAGTAATGATTTAAATATTTTAAAGTGTCTATCGTGTGTCTGTTGTAATGTAAATATAGTATGTAAACAAAAATACTAATGTTAAATAAACATTAAATATTTTGTTTGCCTAAAATCTGGCATCTGAGAGCATTTTTTTGCCCTCCACCAGTCTTTTTGACTCTGACTTGATCAAGTGAGATCAAAAAATTATTGGCTCACTGAACATGTTGAGTCTAGAAAAGAATTCCACATCCGATGGTGATGTGAATCCTCAGTTTATTCTGGAATATATTCTTTTGTAGGCAATATATTTCAGTTTTTAAATCAAGATGTGTTAACATAATTCTTTTGATCTCTTGTCTTACATGCTATAGCTCATTCAATATTAACATTTCAATTAAATACCTGTAAGACAGTTAGATCATCTAAGTGCATTTCATTTTGTATCTTTCTTACCTCAGTGATTTCTTCCAAAAGTAATTCAATAGCATTGAGAAATCATTCCCTACGAGTATCGCCCTTGGACAAGCCATTAAAAACATGCACTGCTGTGTACAGCTATGCTCAGTTCATCCATTTGGATGATGCTAAGGTGACAGGTTTGTAAACCCACCCCCATGTGTAATCATCTCTGACAGCTTACTTGGTACCCACACATATGTAATTGTGTGGTAGTTGGCATGCCAGTTCTCCCCTCATAAAGCTGCTTTTCTGCTGCACAGCTCAAGAAAATATGGGTGACTGTTACAAAGTCCTTTATCTTGGTCAGACTGCTGATCTATCAGGCCTTTCTGAGTTGGGAGAAAAGCTGCCACTGGAGAGTCTCCACTATTGAGCGAGTCTATATATGCTAGGTGTGGTCAGTAGATCAGCTCTCACTCTCGGCAGAGGGGTGGATGCTACGGTAGTAGCTCATTGGCACCTGTGGCTAATACCAGTGCCAGACAGAGTCACTGGATGCCATCTTGGCCAAGTTCAAGCTCAAAAATAAACAGACTAAGGCCTTCTAGAGCGCCTATCCTAAGCAGTGCAAGAATCCAGAACCATCCACAGGCACTCATGAACTGACAACCATGTCTTTTTCTCCTGATGTTCCACCAAAGCAACAGCCACCCAGAAGTGCTGCATGGCCATCAGCTTGGAACAAAGGCCCATACCTGGCCTCCAGAGGTGAGGAAGACGAAGCCTAGCAGAGAGCACTAGTGTTTAGGAGACATCATTACTATAACCCTAGTGCCACTCAAGAGGTGTCATATTTTTTTCCATTCAGGGGTCCAAAATGAACATGTTCATTGCTATCACAGTCACCCAAACACCTTCTGTTTGCCATAACAAACTGTTTTTCCACAACCTGATTGCTGTGTTCAGAGGTTCGAGAATTCTCACTTTCTGTTTGGGCACACTAGTAGTTTCTCAGGGCTTGGGGGTTGGATAGGAAAAATGTCGTACCTGTTTTGAGCAACCCAGTAAAGAATGTTCCTGCTGTGGCCACGCTTGTCTGTTGTAGAAAGAAATACACCATGGTTGTGATGAAGGAAATACAAACTCTTCTCACCAAGCAAGTGATCATATCACAAAGCGGCTGGTACAGCTGTTTTTTGTTTTTCCCAAAAAGAGTGGGGTTTTGTTTCCTATACTTGATCTGCATGTGCTAAACATTTAGAAATGTTCAAATTCAGGATGTTAACACTTTGACAGTTAATGCACACAGTCAGTCCAGGGAACTGGTTTACTCTGACAGATCCGATGGATGCTTATGTTCATGTAGTAATACAACCCGTAGTGTCTTAGGTTTGAATTAGAGGGCATATCATACAGATATTTAATTCTGCCCTTCATACTTTCACTAGCACCTAGAACCTTCACAGTGTCTGTATTGGTGTCAATAGTTTCAGACTTCTTGGACTGAGGCAGAAAGTGCACATCTGTGCTGTCACATATTCAGGCACTGGGATTTTCTGTGAATACCAATAGGAGTATCCTGACCCCAACTCAGAATCTGTCATTTCTACAGTCAAGCATATCTTTCAGTTCACAGTATATAAGCTTTTCAGAAACAGTACAGGGAAAATGGTCCCCAGTACAAAGAAACCTCCATATAATTATCTACCTATTTAGTCTGGTTGGCCCTCAGGCATTTTTTTCCCTGCCTTCAAGGGTCCTCATGGAACAACACGAGTGGTATCCTACAAAAACAGGCAGATTTCCCTCTTTTGAAATTGTATTGCTCCATTTTGACATGTAGTAGTCTTCACTTGTTGTCTCTCTGGGCAAATCTTGGGCAGGGCCACCTCAGTCTCAGAGCAGACTTCTTCTCCAGAGCTGGCCCTCTGGTAAGAGAACAGGGGCGTCACCTCCAAGTAGCGGAAAAGATATGGGTTCAGTTCGGCAGGGCTGACATCAGTCTCTTTGCATCCAAAGAAAACTGGCTAATGTTTTTCTCTTTAATGGATCACAGAGCATGTCCTTGGGTGGATGCACTGGCACACAGGTGGTCAAAACACCTCTGGTATGCATTTCATCCAGTGGATCAGATCATTGCCATATTAGAGAGTGTTCCTCCTATGTGTAGCACCTGTTGGTTGCATTTGTGGCCAGGGAAATCATGGTGTGCTAAATAATTAGTCTCCTGGGCAAGGAGCACAGGGACCTCCAATCTCAAGCAGGAGACCAGGTGTTTCAGTGGGAGTGTCTGAGGTCTAAAAGTTTGCTACTCAGGTGCAAGGGTGCCAAGAGAAAGATCTTGTGCATTTCCAATTCCCTCAGGACCTTTTGGGGAAAGGACATTCTTGACAATAAAAGTATATCTGGCCACAATATTTGCTAGTCCTGTGAGCTTTGAAAGGGTATTGCCAGTGGCTCACACTCTTGCCACACACTTTATGAGGGCTGTGCAATATGATGCCTAGTGCTATGCTACTGTAACTGCCCCCTCATGAAATTTATCACTCATGCTGTGGGGCACTATGGGGTTTGCTATTTGAGCCCTGGAGTGAGTGGACATTGAATTTCTTGCACATAAGACAGCACTACTCTTTTCTTAGCCTCATCAAATCATGTGGGAGATCCTCATGTGTTGTCCATGTCCATTGCACCAGGTGACTCAAGGGTAATGTTGAACCATAATGCAGTCTATGTACCTATGTACTCGTTCAATGGCATTTGAGCTGCTGTACTACTATCCTGCTCTGTTTGACTCTAAAAAATGCACTGTGTCTAATGCATACTTTATCCATACAAGCTTTCACCAGCTCACAGCAAAGCACTGTCTAAACAGTGTCTCTATCACTCACTTGTGGAGTCAATCTTCCAGGCATATGGCAGTAAAGGCTTCGCACTACCTATGAACATCTTTGCAGCATTTGGCAGATGCCTTTATCCAGAGCAACTTACATTTATACAGCTGAGGGTTAAGGTCAGCTCCCAACAGTGGCAGAACTGGGATTTGAGCTCACAACCTTCCAATCAGTACGCCAACAGCTTAACCACTTCTTACATCTTTTATATGCACAGTAGTGAACATACACCTAGTGGGTGGCCTTTTTTTGCTGCTGCGCCCAGGGAGCAGTTAGGGGTTCGGTCGTGGTATTGAGGGTGGAAGAGCACGTTGATTATTCACTCCCCCACCTATAATCCCTGCTGATTTCTGGGAAAAACAATTTCCCAGTGGTGGTAACTAACCTGGTGGTGGCTCAGTGGTTATGGCTTTGGGCTACTGATCAAAAGGCCATGAGTTTATGGCCAAGAAACTATGTTTTTTTTTCCATGGACAAGAAACAACTGTCTCAAGTCACTTTGGATAAACATGTTAGTCAAAAGAGTAAATCTTCTCAAATGACACACAGGAGTAGTGACAAATATTTTGAAACATTTTCTTTAAGAAATATGATTTGACAAAATTGTGTGAAAGACAAAACAGTGGACTTTCACATCATGGTACAACTGGGATTCACTCCAGGGCATTCCCACTTTGTAAATGAACCTTCTTAAACTTGCCTGGCATGTATTATTACACCTGAACACTCTTAAGTAATTGCAGTCATGTAAAGGCTTAAAAGATCATGGCTCTGCAGGTGGCAATTTGCTGGACCATCGGGTATCAGGTGATCTGATGGTTTAATGCCGTCAATGTCCTGTCACACTAGATGCAGTGGAGTGGTAAGATACAAATGTGTGTGTGTGTGTGTGTGTGTGTGTGTATTTGTTCTTGCTGAGCAATAGCAGGTAAGCCAACACCACGTCCCCCCCCAACATTCTTCTCCTCTTCACTTAATTATTCACTGGCAGCTGTAGATTGCAGTCAGCACGGATGAAACAGAAAAGAGAGAAGGAAAGCTAGAAGTAGATAACCAAACTGCAGATGGAAGAATCACAATAGAACATGTAAGGAATAAAACACTTGGGGGCATGCAATTATAGGAAAATAAAACATGACAGGGTGGTGTGCTGTGGCCTAACACAAAGTTACTGTTACCACCCTGAAGTTGTTATCTGCAGTTAGAGTTTGTATTTACAATGCAGTTGGTCAGATAAAATAAAATTAGATTCAGCTGTAATTCAAATCACAGATTTTTACAGAGGGTTTGGAATTATTCAGACTACTTCTGGTACTACTCCTACTTCACTTTCCGCACACTTGATTGATTGTTAAAGATCTAATTTAAATGTATTTTTGGCCATTATTTTACACACAATAACCCGTAATGACAAAGTGAAAATGTTTTAAGAATTTTGCAAATTTGAAATCAACACAATCCCATACATCAGCTTCAAAGAACTGTGCTTTTGATACCAATAGATGTCGCTGTTGCACCACATTGTAATACAGAGACCCAGCTAAACGATCCATATCAGTTTTAAATGATAAAACTAAAGCTATCTGTATTAGGGAAGGTGATTTTAACTTTACATATACTTTTGGCAAACTGGGCATTGGTCCTCATGGTCCTCAAAAACTGCTTTACACTAAGGTATTTGTAAATGTGGAGCAGTGAAGTGAGCATACAGAAAAAGTGTCGCACATGCAAGCACTTCAGTTCTGTGAGCACTGAGACATGTAGCTCGATTGCCATCGCTCTCCAGGGTCTACACTCTGCTTGCGAGGCGAGGTGCAATTCATGGCACCTTGTGCCCATTTTTAAGAAATTTATTTGGTTGTATTTACCAAAATATAAACAAATTAGTAGCCTAGTATAAGTACTTGATCTGTATTTGTATCTGTTTAGAACACGTTATCTGTTCATTGTGATGTATTCGGTTACATCCCATGGCAAAGCTAGGATACAGTCGGCCCTGGCTCCAATGCCAACATCAGATGAAAGGCTGTAAGGCAAAAATACAAAGAGGGTAAAGTCTACAATAATTGCAGTGGAATCAATACAATCATTTCTATAAACAAGGTAATCCTGAGGATAAACCCAGTTGCTGTCTATCTGAAGTACTCTACAGCTCCTAGATGATGTGACAACGGCATCCAAGAACAGATTGCAGATGGATGACGGTGAGTTTTATTTTTGGTCTAGTCTAAGCTAACTTACGTGTTTAGCTTTACATTAACTAACTAGCAGGATTTATGCAGCATTTGGAATCTTGACAGTGTATGATTTCCATTCTGAAACTGCCAAATCAGTTCTCTATTTTATATATAGCTCCTTTTGCTGACGTTCTCGCAACTGCAGTATTATAGGGTTCTGTCTGCCATTTTGGTTGCAAATGAGTTAACCACATGAAGATGAATCGATTATGGGTCAGGTCTTATGTATGTGTAAATAGGTGTGAGAAAAAAATCAGATCTATGCCAAAATATCTAAATTGTGCATCAAGGACCACAGTGTAAATGCAGTTTAAGAGTTAACCTGGACCGTGGCACAAACAGGTGTTTTGAGGACCTAGAAGTGGTGTTGGGTCAAATGAGGTCCGAAATATTAAATGGAAACTTTATAAAGGTTACAACAGCATATCAGAGCCACAGAGCATATATAAGATGTGTACTGTCTATGATCAGATTATATATGGGGAAAATTCGAAACCTAACAAACTTGCGAGTACACTCAGTCCTCATACAGAGGACTTTTACACATACACTCCGTGAGAAAAATGTTTTTGTCTTACTATCCAAGTAAGGCCCCTCGTTGGCATAATTATTAATGCATCTCATTTAACCTTAGTAACTAAAAGAAAGCTTTTTGCCAAAGTTAGATTTTTTTTTTTAAATAAAAGACATTTTTTCCCTACCAAGATATATAACAGGCACATGCTAAGTAAATGCACTCATGTCACATCACCATCTCCTCTGAAAACTGAACTGCCTAGTCACAATTCTGTCATATTTGTGTGTGTGTGTGTGTGTGTGTGTGTGTGTGTGTGTGGGTTTGTGTGTGGGTTTGTGTGTGTGTGTGTGTGTGTGTGGGGGGGGGGGGTGTTGGGATTAAGGGGGGAGTGCTTTATATCCTCAGAGCCAGTATAGATTAAATTCTTGATTACCAGCTTTCTAAATCTTGTCTTAGCAAGGTTTAACACTGAGAAAGACTGAGGCGCCACACACACACATATACACACACATATACACACACACACACACAGTAGCTGGAGGAGGACTGTTGGTCATGGTTGACCAAATGTTGTCTTTCTTGGCTTTAAACTACATCATGCTGCTCTTCTGTAATGTAATGCTCACTCCTGTACATCTCTTCCCTTCTCCTCTACATCTCTTTTCCTCTCTTCTATAGATCTCTTGACTTCTCTTCTCTTCTCCTCTCACCTACATCTCTTCTCTCCTCCTCTCCTCTACATCTCTTCTCCTTTACATTTCTTCTCTTCTCTTCTCTTCTCTTCTCTTCTCTTCTCTTCCACAATGAAGAATTAACCTACAGAAACAAAGCATGAGAGAGAAAGAGAGAGAATTAAAGAGAGGACTTCTCAGTGAAGTACTTGATTTAATCTGAGTGAAGAGAATGACTTCAGACTGAAGCCTACGGCTACGGCTTTCAACATGTACCACACACACACACACACACACACACACACACACACACACACACTTTGGCATGCTGGCACTTGGCTTGAGTTCTGTCACATCACCTTGAAGTGGGTAGAAGATAAATAAAGAGGAAACGACAAGAGTGTCAAAAAACAAGACTAGCAGGCTTCCCACACATCCTGAACATCCTGAATTATAGAATAGTTATGGAAAACTCCTGAAAGTGAGAAAATGGATGAAATGTACTGAAAACAGTGAATTGCCAGGCAATTAAGACAGGGAGATTGCATATTTTGGCTTAGTTAGTGTTATATTTATCATATAGTATACAGTAAGGTTATGATGCTCATAGATAACTGAAATAAAGAGTCGCTGCTTGTTTGCCATGTTTTTATTGAAATGTGTTGTAATTATAGCTTTTCCAACTTCACCTGTCCCCATCCCCAATGTTTCTTTGACACATTTGTGTGTTAGTTTTCCTGGTAAAAATGAAGCACGTTGTTGTGACAGTAGCTCACACGGAATTACGCTGTGTATTGAACTGATGGTAGCTAGAAGGATTATGCAACGCTAAGTTAGTGCTAGCTAAATAGATCCGCCTTTGATTGATTGCTAGTTTGTTTGCGTTTTTGGAGCATAATGTGTTTCATGCCATTGCCTTTGCAAAATATTATCTAGCATTTGTTGCCAGAATTTTGATTTGATTGTGTTTAGTTCCCTTTTCAACTTAAAATTTAAACTGGAATTTTAACTGTATTTTATTACGTGTATACTGTATGTCACTCGTTTGTCAATAAATAGTTATATGCAATTTGATAAATATAAAATATGGAGTGGTTTAACAGTTCTGTTCAAATATCCATATTATCTTAATAACACCAAATAGACATTATTTCTTGAATTTGTAACACAGCCAAGGATATGAGACAGAGGTTACAGTATACTCGTATTGTTCTGTGTATATGCGTATATCCTCCGTAAACAGATCACGACCTTAAGCCACTTCCTGTTCACCTTGATTTGGACTTGGCTTGCTCAACCGGAGGCCATTGTGATTTTGATGTTGACGATAAACTATAGTCAGAGGAGGCGAGGTGAATGCTAAATATGAACTCTGTTTCTTGCTCCCTTGCTTTCTAAGGTCTGATTTTATCTTCCTCTCAATCATCTATGGTTTTCGGGGCCCTTCAGAACGAGAGATGCTATCTTTCTTTCCTTCAGCTCACTCCTTGACTACTTCTTATCCTTTTTGGGGGGTTTCCCCCCCCAGGAGTATCAACCTCTTCATTTTCAACAGGTGAACTAGCATTAATGCCCTTTCTGCATCATCAGTTATTAATTTCTGTAATATTTTGTCCATTTATAATGTCATGTCGTGTTTTCCTACAATTCATCTTTTCCACCATCTTGTCTTGTACATCTTTGTTTTCTCTTTCTATCTCTCTATCTTTGTTGCCTTCTCCCTCTCTCTCTCTCCCTCTCTTTCCTCTGCGTCTCCTCGCTATCTTTCGTCATTTCTGAATAAGATGTGCGTGTCGCTGACCCGTGACTGAAGTCGCATTCGTCTTCTCCATCACTGTCAGTCTGCACACACCAGGCTAACGTTGAGTGCACGTTTGATAGATGTTCCCTCGCTAACCTTTGCTGCTACGCTGTTTAAGCCCTGCTTCAGGAGCCCGTCCTCATTTGTCACCAGCTGCGAGACATCCTTTTAAAATGTGTTGGATCGAACAGAGAGATTCACCCTGTCATAATTCTAGCCTTCTCATCCCAACGCCCATCTCCTTCTGAAGATGACACCAGATGGCCATTTTGTGAACAAGACCAGGCTGTAGAGAAAAGTACAAAAGTTCATTTGAAGTTTGAAATCTCAGACAAAATCTCAGAGAGCTGCACAATTACCAAAGCAACTTGGTTTTGCTTTGAAATTCCCGCCATGGACTGTGTCTAATTTCACACTGAATTACACTGTCTGTGGGTGCCAACGTGTTCTTGTAACTCCACGTGTAATTGTAACTCCAGCGTTTAGTTCCAACATTTATCCAGAACAGGCTATAATACTCAAATGGCCTTGAACTTTCAGCACCCTGACGTATTAGGAGTCTTTAAGGAAAATCTACTACTGCTGTCATAGCTTTTTTTTGGGTAACATTTGCATTTGAGCCGCCGCAAAAAGAAGTCCACTTCCTGCCTTCAAATCCATGGTCTCTTCCAGTCCTCCTAGTAGTTATGTAGCATATGTATGTTCACATTATCCATGACAGTTACTCATGTTTATCTTAACAAACAACAGTCATTCAAAATGCAGACGTCAACAAAGCTATGCAACATCACGGGAAATAGACATTACACATAGCTATATGACTAGCTAGTTTACACATTGGCAGTGACCTCACAGGCACACAATAAACCTAGCAAATTAGGCCATAAGGAGGCCATAAAGCTCTGAGCTAGGAAAGCTGAAAAGATACGAAAATACTGACAGTTTCGCTCATCATTTACGCTTTTCATTCCATTTACAGTATATATCATGCAATCAAGACCTTCAGTTAATGTTCGAACATCAGAATAGGGAAAATGTGATCTCAGTGACTATGGCATGGTTGTTGGTGCCAGATAAGCTGGTTTTAGTATTTCAGAAACTGTTCAAAGTGCTCACTGAAGCAGAACGTGCTCGCTGGACAGTTGAAGATTGAAAAAACATCACCTGATCCTCATTTTTCCAATCTTCATCTGTCCCTTCTGTACCCTTGGTTCTTGGTTGACAGGAGTGCAACCTGCAGTTATATGATTTTTTTCTGTTGTAGCCCATCAGCTTTAAGATTCTGAGATGCTTTTCTGCTCACCACGGTTGTAAAGAGTGCTTATTCAAGTTACAGTAGCCTTCCCGTTAACTCAAAGTAGCCTGGCCATTCTCTCATAAACAAGGCGTTTACATCTGCAGAACTGCCGCTTAATGGGTGCTTTTTGTTCTTCGCAGCATTCTTAGTAATCTCTAGACACTTTTGTGACACAACGCACAACAATGTTCATTTTTAACAAAGCTCATGGTGTATATGTGTACCAAACATGGTGTATATGTGTACCAAACATTGTATATATACAGTATATTCAAACTTTGCTGAAGGTTTATTATTACACCCTCGAACCTTGTAATACAAACATTTTAAACCTTTTAAACATTTATAGAGCTTTGTTATTCCTGATATGCTAGCTAGAAAATTTTTCTAGCTAGCTAACTATAGTGGAATGTTAGTGTTCTCCTGTTAGTTCAGCTAAAACTACATTTCTTAAAATAAAATTGATCTTCGGTTTACCCAGTCCGAAGGTAACTACCTCGTTTTTGTTACACCTTAGGGTTTCCCTCTGGCTAAACTACACTTTCCAAGTCATATTTTTTCCCTTTAATGCACTTTCTTTGATACTGCACGTCATGTCACCGACTTCTTTGTGCTGTTTAAGACGATATTCATATTGTTTTTTGTTTTGTTTTTTAAAAGTGGCCATTTTGATTATGCCTGATGGCCTGATTTGCTTAAATGCTTTTCACTGCTTGATTGGCAGTTATGTTTCCAAACCAGACGCATCATCAGAAGTGTCATGGTCAATTTCTCCACCCATCAGTCTCCACCCTGTCTCGCCTTCTCGGGTAACAGGTCCAGAGCCCAAGTGGAATTTATTTATTTTTATTATTTATTTATTTTTTTAACAATATTGCACTACAATTTTTTTGTTGTTTCTTCAGTTCTTTCACCTGAGGTGTTGGTGTGTACTGTCTTGTACTAATGGAGCACCATTTTCTCTCGGATGGCGATGTGTCTGTGTATCTGTTCCACAATTACTGCATAACTCCATGTCAATGAATATAAATGAAACTGTGGGAGGGCAGCGAAAGAGTGCCTTAATATCAATATTGGACTTTCTCCCCGCTGTTATTATTTGATGATAGTCATTTTCCGTTTTCAGTGCCGCAGGTGGCCATGTGATTGACAGCTAATAGAGAATAGTTAAATGAGGATGCATGTGTGTGTGCGCACCAGTCTTTGTTTTTGGACCATCCATCCATGTGCTTGTGTGTATGTGTGTATGTGTGTGTGTGTATGTATATGTATGAGCATCTGTGTGATGGTGTATGAGTGTGAGTGTGTGGGTGTGTGTATACCTCATACAGTACACACATGGCCAACCCCAGATGTCTCGTCAAAACTCAGCAACTAGTATATGTTTACAGCTGACTAAGTTATTTATATCCAAGGGGAAGTGCAAGTGTTTTTATTTTTGTCATTTTTCTCACATGACTCATGCAGGGGCGTAGCCAGACTTTGTACAATGGGATGACCAGTGACTTCATTGGAATGGCAATCTATGGTAGGGCAAAATGCTAATCTGTATCCATGGTATCCAGTGACATAATGTTGCCACGCCTATCTGATTAAAGTCTGATTAGGACCCCGATCGGACATAAAGCGCACACAGAGAAGCAGCATTTTTTTGGCGTCTACCAAGCTACATAAAATTCATAACTAACATAGCATCAGGCTACATCTTATAAAGTACGCTAGCATCACAAATCCAATATCACTAGTTAATGGTAGCTAATAACACACTGAAGAAATCCAATGTTATGGATTTCCAATCCAGTGTTATGGATGTTCAAATAATTGTTTGTTTGTTATGGCCAGGTATTAATTTGCTTCTGTTTGAGCTAGCTAAACTTGCTTTTTCCTGCACGACACTTGTTTGCACTTGTTTATAATCCCAGCCATTAAAATGATTCCAGAGATGTTGTAGTGGTCATTCTGTTATTATACAAACTAAGAGAGACTAAATAAGAGAGATTTCCAGCACCTTTGCTGCTTGGACCCTTAATAATAATGTATTACTGGGGTGGCCAGAGGGGTGGCCAGTGCCTGAAGCTCCGCCCATGGATTCATTTATTTTAACATATTCATTTTTCAGATGTAGTGCATGAATTACTTTGTGTATTTTTTTCACGTGATCTTTCTCCCATGATTATTTAATTTAATTTATTTTATTTTCACACGTAATGCATGTAGCAGTGCATAACTCACACGATTACATGTGAAAACGTTTGACCCCATGAGAAATGTATGTGATGTTTAGGAAAGCACTGAAAGTCATACAGAGAGAGAGAGAGAGAGAGAGAGAGAGAGAGAGAGAGAGAGATCGAGAGAATTATGAATGGTGGAGGACAGAAATGCACTTCTGTTTTCTGAGAGCTTGCCTCCTGATGTCCTTTAGCCGTCAATCAAATCAGGCTGAAGAGGCTACAGCTGGTTTTTTGGAGCCAAGCAGAAGAGCCTGGGGTCATTAATGTTTTATGTGCATGTGCCACGCCAAACATATTACAACTTATGTCTGAAATATTCATGGTGGCCAGGGTGAAATATTAATGCTGCCACGATTCACCAGTTAAAATGCACTTAACCAGATCTGTGGGCTTCAGTGTGTGTGTGGCTCTGCGTGTCTTTAAGTATTCTGTAGAATAAATGCAGTGAGAAAGGATGTGTGTGTGTGTGTGTGTGTGTGTGTGTGTGTGTGTGTGTGTGTGTGTGTGTGTGTGTGTGTGTGTGAGACAGAGAGAGAGAGAGAAGACCAAGGGAGTCTACTGTTCTACTACCATCATTTCAAAGATTTAGAAAGTGCTTATGAAAGTAATTTTCTCTGCTTGTTTATGCTTTTTTTTTTCTTTTTTAAATAATTTTTTTAAACAATTGTGTTTTTGTTTCATTTCCAGTGTCGTCATATTTCTGTAATTGGGTGTGTTATTTTTAAATGAAAACGATAAATGATAATGATAAAATGATCATTTTAAATGATAATAATGACAACGTAATAATGATATTAATAGTAATAACCAACAATCTATTATTATTATTATTAAGTTGGGAATTGTTACTATTATTACCAACTATATAAATTAGTTAGAATCACAGACATTATGTAATAACTCCGCACATTCGGGATCCACTTGGTGTCGCTGTTATTTGTCATCTCAAACAGCAACAGCAATAATATTTACGAGCCTGTGTAGTCTATTGCAGAAGGACGGAGGCCAAGCAGCCGATCAATAAAGGGCTGAGGAGAGGAAAGCAACCCTTAAGCACAGAAAGCTATAAATATGCTAACTACTGCTGGGCAGTAAAACATATTTTCCTAAGCAGTTTAACTGTTAAACATTAAAGAGTTAAATGGTCAGGGGTTTCCTCCTGGCAGCCATGTGCTTACTAGAGATAAAACCGAATATTTCTTTCTGAAAATAAAAACAGGATGTTTAAAAACAAATGTTGCATAAGCAAGTGTGCGGTTTACAGAATATCGGCACGGATGTGATTAGCTACACCCGAAACACAGCTGTGCTGATATTCCATAAACCACACTCTTGCTCATGTGATATTTCTTAATTCAGTATATTCAGATATTCAGTATAGCAGTGCAATTGCGAGTGCGACGTTGCTTTTATACAACAGTTCTGTACATGAGAAATTAATAGCGAGTAACTGACATTTCGGACACAATATAGCCAGATGTTGTGTTTATATTTTCGCTTCGTTAGTGGAAATAGATCCGGCAGAAGCCACTCTCACTTTATCGCACATCGGCTAGCTAGCTAACATCGATTTGTACTTTCTTGTTAAAGGTGCGTCCAGTGAAATTGGCGTCCCTTCTTCCCTTTCATCTTCATCTGATGATCTTTCATATTTGAAGTCAAAAGTTATATTCCTGAAACAAAAATGATCATTTGCCATATCCGCTGATGACTTCGCTAACACTACTGTAGGAACTGTTTCGAACCAGGAAGTGGAATTTTACGTGGCGAACACAGACGAGCGGCGTGATACACACAGTGAAATGTCCCAGTGTGGTTATAGGGAATATAGGCACTCTTGGAATGCCGCTTGACCAATCAGATTAGTGGATCGGAACTAACTGTTGTATAATAACAATTAATTTATGCATTTGTATACATTACGTATGTTATGTATGTTATGTTACGTTGTGTATGTTGTTATGTTATGTTATGTTATGT